>CM075857.1:3556470-3688943 GCA_037975125.1 Latrodectus hesperus | reverse complement strand
ATCTCCTTGTCTTTGCATGTCACGCGTATACGGTTCATAAGTAACTCCATAAGTTGAAATTTTCACCACCGTAAAGTAATTTGACACTTTATACGAAACGAGAATTCATGCATTCATTTTAACAGAAAGTGTATTCACTATAGTGTTTTCCGTAAAGGTCTCAAAGAAATTTATGAAGTAGTTTCGCTTTATATAGTAATCTGCGTATTATGTTTTACCAGATAAGATTGAATATTTTCTTCAAAGAGCATTATACAATCACATTCATTCCATATAAATCATTAATAAGAGCTTATTGGCTAAATACATGTAGGTCATTCGGCTCCCAGATGTATAATCGATAAAATCACGAAATGTTAAATTTATACAAATAATTATTTTTCATAATGTCTTTTGAAACACATTGCTTATATTTATTAGTATATTATAGCAGTGCAAACATTTTTATATCATTGAATATCTCCTTATTCCACTGATAATGACCTCGTTCTGCTTCACCAGCTGTGAAAGCTAAGAGACACTTTCTATCCCCATTCATATGCAGTCCAGGCAGGCTTCTTAAGTTGTTTTCACATCTCAATCGTGTGTTTACAGAATTATTTCGGAAATATAACATTTTAAAAACGAATGAATTATTTACGTAATCCCTGTACATTTCACTCTTATGAGAAATTTATAGTACATGATTAATTTCAATATAGGGAATATTTATTTTGAAATATTAAAACAATGCTAAATTTATATCATCTTTAAAACAGGAAGGCGGCGCCCCCAGTGGCAACAATCCGGGCCATAGTTAGAAATCAACATAGAGTGGTTTTGAGAAGGCATGCTCCTTCTCCATTTCCACCTACTCCTCCGCCATAAAATCCACCTTCTCTTCCAACTCTTCCACTCCCACCTCCCCCAATTATTCGCCTCCTCCCCCTAATGCTCAAAGTCCATCTCCACCTCCTAATAATAGCCCACCACCTCCAACAGATCATCCTCCGGTAATCTCAGCTCCTAGGTTTATTTTCCCCATCGCCACCTCCATCATCTCCTCCACCAACGGTTCCACCACCACCAACGGTTACACCACCTCCAGCTGGTTCTGTCAAGGGGCCACTCAGACGGAGTATATGAAGAAGATTCCACCCATTTCGCTTCTGGGTTGGCGAGGGGCTCGGGTACGTACGAGATAATACGGGGAATGTTGAATTGAAACATTATTCTAGTTATTTTCTTGAAGCGTAATTTTTTTATTTTTTTCTAAACCTGAGCCGTCTTATGTACCACTTCCATATTTTAGGATTACTTAATTATAATCTTTATTTCCAGAAAAAAGAACGTAAGTTTTTACTAACGAATATTGCCTCTCCCTCGATGCATGTATAGCCTCCTCTCAATCCTCTCAAAGCAAAAACCTCGAATCTTCTCCATCAATGTAATTTAATGTAGAAGAATTTATCGGCAGTTTCAAGAAACTAATTACCACAAATGATTCTGAGAAATTTCATGGCACAAGTTCCTGCTTAAGACAAACCGCACCACAAATACGTTAAATAAAATTTAGAATAATGTTATCTAATCAAAGGACTAAAATAATGTACAATATTTTCAGTAGAATTAATCACTTCAAAATGTATGGAATATGCTCGATTGTATTCTGGATATGTCATGTCACAAGAGGGACAGAATATGAAAATTTGTTGGTGTATATACTTTAGTTTTGAGCGGTTTTTTTAATACATTCATCATATGTATATACATCTGTAAAATGAAATACAGCCTTTTCGAAATAAATGATCATTCACACTCGTTATAATTATGTGTGAAAGGTTAATTAAATCTCTCATATGTCCTGGACAAAAATTATTTATTTTATTTAAATCATTGTGCTTTCAGCTTCTCTTCACGCAATAGATTTACTTGTTTAATCAATCGAGATGCATATATTTTTCAAGTAATGTAGAAGACATTAAATTTCAATTTACAAAGTTTACTCAAATATTTGTAAGCGTTGGATTATAGAAGTTTTCTTGTATGTTATTGGAAACATTTGAATTGAATCTTCATATTTCTTACACTGCTAACAAAGTAAATTCCCAGTAATTTTGAAACATTTTTTAAATATGAATTTGTAGCTTTTTCACTATAACTTCCATATTTAGAACCTTTCAGAGCTTAAATTTCATGTGGAAGTATGGTCTAAAATAGATACCAGCATCTTTTTATGTTCTTAGACACTGGTCCTCAATCCTTATTTTTTATACATAAGGTTGGGCAAAAAAGCCCTACATTTTTTCAGTTTATATCTGTAATGTTCGATACTTTCAAACGCATGGATTAAGCAATTTCAGGTTCATGTTCGTTGAAAGGATGTGACAAAGTTATTTGATTTTTTGATTTATTCAAGTTGTGGGTTACATGGTGTTAAAAAGGAAAGCTTTGTGAAAACAATTTATAATTTCTTTCATAAAGGTAAAAAAAAAATCAATCCTAACGATTGAAATTGCGAATGGTATATATAATGCCGGTACTGCAGCCCACTTTGTGAAAATTTCCATTTTATATTCTCGTCAGGAATTTGAATGAAAATATCAATTCTCAAAAATAGTTCCACCAAAAATACCAATAAAGATTGAAGTCAAAAGCCATATTAGTCGCAGCATCAATCTAGAGCTGTAGATGACGCATAAAACCGTTTTAAGCAATTTGCAAACAGCTGGATAGCGTGAAGTAAACTTTACATAGATTGACTTAGTATTCTGATTGGTGGTGATTGGGGATTGGAAGAAGAGTAACACATGACAACATTGTGCCAAAACAATAATGATCTTAATTTCTTAGGAGATAAATTTTTATCAAAAGATTATACTTTAATCGATTTTTTTACAGTAAGAACCAATATGTCAGCCACTATGAAGCTACCTTTAAAATGGCAATATATTATAGAACAAAATTGTTGTGATAAACTAACTTTAAATAAAGCCTTAAAGTTTACAGAAAAATTCATTTCTGTGTGATCTAATATTTGTAACAATCTGCATTTTATGTTTTTACATATAATTTATAGCTTGAGACATGAACATTTCCAGGGTAAAAGTTTTTCAAAGATAAATTTCAAGATATACAAGTTCTATAAGAAATTATGAAATTGAGAATGAAAAGATTTCTGAAAAATTATTCTCACTAGTTTAAAAAAATAGGAGAATTATAGATATTGAACATTGGATTTTAAACCATTATTGTGTGACAACTTACATATTTTAATGAAATGTAGATATGGAAATGATTATTTCAATTTTCAGATTCTAATATTTATATATTACGTAAATTTCACATTAATTTTAGTTTCTTTCATCATAAAAACAGTTTATTTTCACTTAATTCTTTCACCTCCACCTTTACAATACACTTTTATGATAAATGTGCTAGTTCATATGCTATAATAACTTGCACATTAATTTTAGTTCTTTTCATCATGAAACAGTTTATTTACATAATTTTTTCATCTCCACCTCCACATCCAAAATCATACTTCTATCTTAAGTTAAAGTGCAGGTTAATATGCTTCATAATTTGCACATTAATTTTAGTTTCTTTCAACATGAAAACAGTTTATTTTACATAATTTGTCCACCTCCACCTCTCCACTATACTTTTAGGTTAACGTGCCAGTTCATGTGGTACATAATTTGCACATTAACTTCAGTTCTTTTCATGAGCAGTTTATTTTTACTTAATTTTTCCACCTTCACCTCCACATTAAAGAATATACTTTTATATTAAGGTGCAAGTTCATATAGTAACTTGCACATTTTAGTTTCTTTCATCATGAAAGGAGTTAATTGATATTTAATTGATACTTTTCCACACCCAGGAATATATTTTTATCAGTTTCAGATGCTGTTAAGCAAGTTTCTCCATCAAATTCTTTTACAAATTGTCAATTCTTTTTGTACAAATTTATTAATAATCAGAAATTTTTATATTTAAACTGGAGGTACGTAATATTTCAGCAATCATGCTAAGAAGTTAAGGACTTTTGAAATATCCACCTTGGCATTTCTATAAAATCAAAAATTTGAATTAATAAACATGGAAACCTATCTTTCTCGCCTCTAAATATTTCGTGGCTTTAGTTGCTCAATTCAAAGCAATTACCTATTGCTGTAGTAGAGAGCAATTTTGTAATGCATAATTTAAAATTACTTCTTTATTGACTTCAATTTCAAGCCGCGAAGGACATTCATTTCTATACTAGTGAAATACAATTCATATTTCACTGTTATGATGTTGGGAGAATCAAAATTTTTTTCATAAAGACTTAATTCGCAGCAGTGTCAAGTCACACTAATAATTAACAGTAACGTTTTATAGAAGGGAAATAACATTTGATTTTTTGATCATAAATTGGCGCATTAAAAATTTTTTTTTTTAATCTTACGTATGTGAAACTAGAATTTTTATAACTGACAGCATCACCAAATTCAGTGAATTGAATTTTCAGCACGTGTCATTCGTGGTTTAAATTGTCTCTTATTGGTATTTTGCACACCAATCCAAAAAGAGATGCTATAAAAAGTGAAGGTTATACAAATAAGCGTTTTTGTACTGCATATACAGAGTAAATTCACAGACAAAGACACTTTACAAACTATTTAAGGTATCTATGTTGCTTTCATCTTGTTTCCAAATAGATTTAAACACAAAATAATCATAATTTTAATTACATGTAATAAACCTTTATTGAAATCTATAAATTTTAAGTAAATTTTAGTGAAGTTTTAACAAGATTGATTGTTTATAAGAAACTGCAATGCATCAATCTTAATTTGGGCAAGTGACAAAATTCTTTGAAATGAAACAAAAGCAAAGAAACGAGCGATATAAAAGTATGATTTAAAATAAACAGCAAAACGGATTTTTATGCAATTTTGCTGAACATTCGTTTTAAAAATTAAATTAAAAAGTCCATTTCTATATATATTCAAACTTTTGCTTCATTTCCTAGCTAAGAATTATTAAACCACAGAAGTTTCATACTAACATCTTCATTACTTAAAAGAGCGTGTTTAATGGTATGAGGTATTCTTAAAAAACTTGTGGCATAAGCCTTTAAAGTAAAGATTTTGTTTTTGATGTTGGCTATGTTGCCACTTTTCCCAAATGTGTAAGCCAAATAAGGACTTATGCTTATGGCTATTAATAAACACACTGAAAAATATAAAAAGCGAAATACCCCTTTTCTTTAGCACTTTCGGTTTGAAAATACAACTTGCTTTATTTTTCATAAATATAACGTAAAGTAAGATTCCTCTCTTAAATGTAATTCCTAGCTTTTGACTACATTAGCAAGTTTTAACTTTTTAACGTAGGCCTCTTTCATGAAAAAAGACTTACAAAAGACTGAATACGAACTTTATACAAAAGATAATTTGACTGCTATACTCTTGTCTAAAATTGAATTTTTAACTAATTTTAATCGAAAAATCTTGCTATTAAAATAGCTTTTAAATTAATTTTTAATGTAACAATTTTGGCAAAGACTCAATTTTTTTTGTTTCGGTTTAATGTTTTTCCTGAATGTCCAAGCTCTACTGATGTAAAGGGAAAAAATTTTACATATACTCAAGAACACTGGAAGCACACCATAAAAGAAAAACACAACCAATAAACTTCGGCAAAATACAGCAAGATCTATTTTGCAAGATTGAAGCAAATACACAAAACCACCAGTTTCACAGTGGAGCAGCAATTGGAAAGTTATTGCTACATTTTTGTTAAATTGAAGATTTATATACCTACCGTGATTACAATTCCGATTCTCAGTACTTAATTAGATGAATGGCTGGTAGTCGTGTAAGCAGACACATCTCACTCTTACGCGAAATGAAGAACTTCATTATCGGCCTGTATACTATACTAGTCAATTCGTATTGCTAATTCGTAATAGTTCGGAATACCGTCAGATTAAGTTAGGAGCAAATGACATTATTGGAGCCATCCAAGAGATTAATCGAGAGAATTGAAGCATCGAACATCAAGCAGTCATGGAACCTAATGACCCTCAACGCTACAATCTAAATCACCAATGCCACTCCGGCTTTCAACTCCCTCTTCGTATGCTGCGTTTAATAATAGAACACTTGTATCACCGTCTACAGTAGTGCCAGGTCAGATCCGTGGAATGTCAGAATGGCCAAATGTTGTTCAGTTTTGATGGTTCATTCCGGGAGCAGGACAACCGCGTATGCGAGAAGATGCTATGGTGAATAGTAAAACACTATCACACTACGCACTGCTAAGCCAGCAGGTTTAATCGTCTTGAGGTATTCTGTAGGTCCATTCTAGTTGTATGTACAATCTTAATGGTTCCGTGTTAACATTCTAAACTCATGATCCAATATGATTACCTTCTAAAATTGGAACCATAATAAAAACTTTCTTGCTAGAAAATGCTCGTTAATGAGCATCTCGAGTTGCTTAAGACTTCCTACGTCTTGTTCAAACGTTCTATAGGCAAACAACTCCCCTGACATGTCCCTGATAGGTCTTGGGACACCATCTGAAACACCAGATGTCTCGTCCTTCAGTATTATATAGAAATGGCAGCTTATTATATAGAAGTAGAAAGGCTTGTCAAGCCATCTGACTTTGGACATCAGTCGTCCGATGAATTCAATGAAGTATCTTGTTTCGACATTTATGGAAACACGTGATTGCTTGCAATTTGTTAGATCGATAGTCATATTTTGCGCAAGAGGGCTAATGAGATCAGGACCTACGGTTTAAAGTGGATTCCAAACCACTGAAAGCATCCAAAGCTGAGGTGGTATTTGAAACAGGTATTGTTGAAACAAAGGTAAGAGCGCTAACCATTCCGCTACCAGCTCGGCAAAGAGATATTGTGACGCGCTATTGATGTTGCATTGTTTTTGTTCAGTTGTGCACATTATATTGGTTAAATTGCCTTAATGCAGTGAGATTCTAGTCTATCAATACTGGCATTTCATTTCAATCCGATGATTCCTTCTTGGTCCACTATTTCCAATGTTCTTGAGTGCATTAAAAAGCTATTTAGATACACATCGCAATATAAAATGTCAAATCCAATAAATTAACAGAAAATTTCGAAAAAATCATATTTCGATTAAATAAACCAAGTTAATTAAATATACATTTGGTATACTCATGACATTACTTATGATGCAATATTTAAATTTATTTAATTTCAATACGCCATCTAATTATCTATATGAATTGTGAAGTACAAACTAACAAAAAGTAATTTTTCAAAATGTTAAAATTCTTACTATAAATCCTGGGAGGTGGAGGCGTATCGGGCTTGATTGCCATGAAATTGCGTAGCGGTGCCAAGTTTTAATTTTTTCAAAAATTAATTTATCAGCAAATAAAAAGAGATGTTGTAAACTATTTACATAAATATAAAATTACGACGATTTTTTAAAATTCATTTAATTATAATTTACATTTAGAATAAGGTTACAAAAACTACAATCATACTCTAAGGATGAAAAATTTGAAATCATATGTGCATTAATAGACATCGAATATCAGGAATATAATTGAAAAAACTTATCTGCCTTAAATACGAACTTCTCAAAAAATTCTGAGTGGGATCAGACATCTTTATTATTCATCTCTTCCGACTATTGGGAACTAAATACAAGTTTTTTTAAACATAGGATTATATCGTTATTCTTGTATTTATTATTTATAGATTATAAATGTTTCAATATGTCGAGAGAATTAGCGAAAGGTTTTTCTAGCGAATCACTCAGTATTAATAAAAGCAAATACATATAAATAAAAATACAGTATAGTTTAATAAAATAATAAGACCTACGGTTAGATTTAAATAGAAAAATGAGAAATTTGCAACACTAGATATTTTTGAAAATCTATTAATCATTATAATCCTAAATGTGAGAGAATCCTTAAGTACTTATCGATAGCGTAAAAAATGTTTCGATATAAATCTTAATTTTAAACAATATATTGATGGATCATTTCTAAGTTTTCACAAAGCTTTTTACCGAGAGAAAACTAGATTTAATTTTGAATGACTAAACCTTATAAATTTGTTCGCTTAATATTAAAAGAAGAAAGTTTTTATAAGCAGTTTATATTTTTAAAGGCATGCCATTTCTCTTTTATGTAAGAGAAATCCGATTTGTTAAGTGCAAAATGGATCACAACATAAATTTCCTTATTAAAATTTCCCTACGGAATTTATAATACTATAATTTCCATTAAATTTGACAAAAAGTGAGTTTTCTACAAAGAAAAATTAATTTTTTTAGAATTAAATTATTAGGTAGTAAAATTAAGTTTATATGTTTAAACAATAAAACCTAACTGTTTGCGGATTTACTGTTTTATATATTTTTTAAATTAAGTCGAATCTAAAACACCGGAAGGTTTCTCGGTCAAAGGTCATTTTTTGTACAGGAGGGCTAATTAGACCGGGACCTATAGTCTAAAGTGGATTCCGAACCACTACAAACATCCATGCCCAAGGTGGGATTCGAACCCACGGACTGTGGAACCGAAGGCAAGAGCGCCAACCATTCGGCTGCCAGCTCAGCTCTTGAAGCGAGGAGCTCCGCAGTGTAGTGTTGCATTGCTTAAGCTACATCGTGGAATAAGCAACATCAAAAGGAAGTCAAATTGGTGCTACACAAGATTCAAATTTAGAAGATTTAAAATTGTTTACAAACGCGCCGTATTCAAAATTTACTCAAATGAATAAAAAAATGAATTCTTACTGACTTATATCTAAAGCAGGTACCGATATAAAATTCTATTCTGTGTAGCTTTTTAATTCAAATCAGGACAAAATTCTGGAGGACAATCAATTACTTATTAAGTTATAATGCAAAGAAGTTCTGATGAATTCTCAAATAGCTTTTATTCTTGTGTAGACTGAAATTTAAAAAATATCAAAAATTTACTATATTTACCCTTCATAAAGGAAATATATTTCATGTAACAGAAATACCGACCAAATCAATTGAATTAAATGTTTATTAAGGTTAAATATTTCAATTTTCCGAGTTCTTTCAAACAAGTTTATTAACCAGTTTTTTTGCAATATGCAGTATATATATATATAGATTACAGAAATCTAAGAAAATGTCTTAAATACCTTAGAAAACTTGAATCAGAATTCAAGCTTTTTTAAATTAATGGTATTTATACTTTAAACTGGAGAAAGAATTTTATAGATTTTTAAATCGCAAGCTTTTTAAATATATATCACGTATTTAAAATAAGAAAGAAGTACTATAGCTGTTCTGATAAATTTCCTCATCATTTTGTTGCATAACTTAAGTAAATTTGAGCTTAAATTAGTGGTATTCGTACATTTTTAAAGGCCTTCTCACAAGGAAGGTGTTTTTTAGATGAGCAATAAATGCAATCACAGAGTATAACTTCATTCTAATTTCGCTATTCCTTTTGAGATATATTACAATTAATTTACAACGAAGAATGTGTATTATATAATACTGCGCTACATCATTTCGAAAATTCAAATTATCCGTATTTTAAGACTACATTGAAACCTTCTCCTCAAAGTGCCAAGTAGTGTAATTAATGAATATATGTATATATATTTAATAGATTCTAGAAAATCATTTGACTTACCCAATTTTAAAACTGATGACTCCTCCAGACAAGACACCAATGTTTGGAAAACAGCTGCATCCCAACAATTTATTTAAAATAGAGATTGTATTAATTTTCAAAAAAATAAGCAATGTACTATATAGAACTACATAGTGTATTTTACAAATAATTATTCAAACACCCATGTCTTATATATACTTAATTTTTTCCCAAGATATTTAGCTATTTTACCATTCAGAAAACTACGAAATTTTTTATTTTTAAATTTCTATAAGCAGATGCTATCCGGAACTTTGTTTGCCAGAAAGCTTAAATTCCTATTGAAATATTTTCAGTTTTCAGGATTATAGAAAATTGGACAAATATTCTATTGATTTTCCTGGAAATTCATACTGAAATACTTAAGTTAAAGGAATTAAGACATTTCA
This sequence comes from Latrodectus hesperus, assembly GCA_037975125.1. Lineage (NCBI taxonomy): Eukaryota > Metazoa > Arthropoda > Arachnida > Araneae > Theridiidae > Latrodectus > Latrodectus hesperus. The sequence goes on along the minus strand of CM075857.1, from coordinate 3,678,876 downwards.
AAATTAGAGTTTAATGATGTAGTAAGTAACAATATTACTGAGGTTTATGGGATTGCTTTATTTAATGGTAAAGTTATTACCTACGTTAACATTTAATAGCCACAATTATCAATCTTTATTAATAAAAATTTGAAATTTATAAATGTTTGAATTATTTAAAATTTGTTCAAACTTTAATATAAAACGATTTATAATTATTTAATGTTAATCCGATATTTCAGAATTTATTCACGTTCAGTTTAGTAGCGTAACACAAGAGTCCATTTATCCTGCTCGCAAAATCTATTTATACTTTACGGGTTATGGTTAATAGAATTTTGTTAAGTTATTGTTAAGTAATATTTGTTTAGTTATTTATATCAGAATGTTATACACAATTTAAAAATGTGATAGCAATTCTTTTTTGGAAATTTTAGATAACAGTCCAGAGTATTTCTGCTTTTAAATAGCTTTTTTTTAAATACATGCTAATTGCTATCACATTTGTAACAAAAGCATAAATAATTAAGAGAATAGCAGAGCTTTTTAAGAACTATACATTTAGGCATTACCGTTCAAAGAATTTGTTTCTCTCAATTTTCTCGATTTAGAATTTGAATTAGAAATTTATGATTGAGTGGATGTATATCCAAGTATATGTAAATATACTTGGCAATTTTATGTGATATAAAACCCCCTAAAGGATTTAGTGGAAAATTACACGCAATTTACGAAATAAAATCCTTATCCGATTCAAAAATTAAGCATTTACTGACAAGATTGAAATTTTGGTGATGAAAGGCGATATATTTATAGTACTTTATGATTTGAATTTTTAAAAGAATATCTTTGAAATAAATATTTGTTTAAAACAAATTTGTAAGTTAGAATTATGCAAAGTAAAATTGGAGAACTAAGTAAACAGAGCGTATGAATTTACTTTATTTTATGATTTTCCAAAAAGAATTATGTAAGAAAAAAGAATTAAGTTTTAACAGTTAACTAAAACTGATTTTCCTGTCCATATTTATTCTATTCAAGTTTACTATTTACAGGAAATTTCAATCTCTTGTTTGAGTCCATTTTATTAATCCTGCAAAACTTTATCACCGAAAATTTTACAAACTATTGCATTAATTAATTTCCATGAATCTAAAGCATAAAATTAAGATTCATTTCCCCATAAATTTAGTTTTTCCTTATCTACTATTTTACAGTTTTTGAAAGCTTTTTTGATGGCTAACAATCTGGCATACAATGAATACTAACTTCTATTAAAATTAATCCTGCTTAATATATAAATCTAAAGTACAAATAACTGCTTTATAAACAATATTTTGGAATTCATACATTTATACACATCGAGATGCGTTTCACAACATCCAGGTGCTTTTAAAAAATACAATTTAAATTTTGACATACATGAAAACACTTTTAGGCTGTACAATTAAAATCTCTCATTCATGCTGATAAATTAAAATTTAATGTCATTTAATTTCCAAATATTGAGTGTTCCTCAAATTATCGCCCTAATCTGATAACTTCAGAAACAGTTTTATGCAATTTTAGTAAATATATTTATCTCAGTTTATAAATACCTATAACAAATAATACTTGTAATTTTAAACTTTCTGCAATACTTTTATCACCATTGAAATATATAGAACAATTAGTTAAAATTTGGTACATTTACAGATCTTGTCAACCAAAACTATTCGAAGTTTTGTAAAAACATCCTAAGAGTCACTTGTATAATGTAGTCTAATATTTCCCATTTACAATGCTAAGTTATTAAAAAAAAAGATTAAATCCACGAGATTAGACGATAAATTATAAATAAAAAACGTATGAACTTTCAATCATGAAACTGATATGTTATAAAGTGCTTTAAGATAAAATTTGAAACATATATATGGAAATCAAGTTATATTTTAAGTCAAATTCCCTAAAATATTACAGAATATAGCTCTCAAATTATTTTGAAGTATTAGTTTGCGTTTCAATGTTTATCGAAAACACTTACCAAGCCCTCTGACTGAAGACAAGCATTGCATTTAACATAGTGAAAAGAATTATTAACTCACTAGTACTAGCAACGCAATTAAAGTTTTTCCAGTAGGACAAGCAAACTTTATGAATATTTTTATTTAGAAACTACCAGAGAATCTGTTTAACGAAATTGATTTTATAAGAGCAATTTGCAAAGAATAGTTTCAAGTTTCTATAAACATTGTTGACTTTTGCAAATTAAACCACGTCTATTAATATGAATTAACAGAAGAATGAATTTCCAAAGATACTTACCAAAGTTACAAAATTTCGATTAACAGATTTTACCTAAAAATTACCCAGAGTACCATCTGTTGCGGGTAAAAACAAGGTCGGGTGCCAGAGTATGCCAGTAAATGGCTGGCACCCGAGTCGCCGATGCTCCGAATAGGCAGGCACCCGAGTCGCCGATGCTCCGAATAGGCAGGCACCCGAGTCGCCGATGCTCCGAATAGGCAGGCACCAGAGTCGCCGATGCTCCGAATAGGCAGGCACCAGAGTCGCCGATGCTCCGAATAGGCAGGCACCAGAGTCGCCGATGCTCCGAATAGGCAGGCACCAGAGTTCAGCACCAACACCAATTTTTTGACGCAGACAAATTTTGAACAGCACAATAATTTGAGGTGTTTTACAATGAAGCGTCTTGTTGGCCAGTATGTTACGTATGTAAAACGGTTAAGGACTTGGAAATGCTTACAATAACAACCGCAGAGGCATATTCAAGAAGATTTTATTGTGGAGAGAACACCACACACACACACTTAAATACCCTGATTCTCCACCTACTTTTGAAGCCACCACAGGCAAAGTTTGGCCTGATATCACCCTAATCTCCATCAGCACCTACAAATCCCGACTGGATTGCACCGTCTCGTATGACCCCAGATTATTCAGACCAGACAATTATATCTCCTTCCACCTCAGCACTTACTTACACTTCTACTCGACTTAATACAACTTCCAGACATATCACCTTTATGACCTCAATAAATCCCTGCAACATTATGTTGGAGACATTAATGTTACATGCACCTCAGATGAAATTTATAATGTCACAAATTATGTCATACAAGACATCGCTTTCATATGCATTCTAATTTTCCCAATGAATAAGATCCGGTTTCATAATATACCACAATGGTGGAATTCTAAGCTCCATACACTCAAGAAAAAGGTCCGTGCGCTGCGAAAAAGAATGAGGGCTGCAGAAAATCCCAGGAATAGGACGAACTTCCATTCCCAATATAAGAAAGCATCCGTAGAATAGAAGAAAAGTTTTACCAACGCTAAATTACTTTCTTGGAAAAGATACTGCACCGAATCAACTAATACATATGACCCTCTTCATGAGATTAGCTGCAGCAAAATTTTCGAACCACTCCGGAATTCGAACGGTGCCCAATTAAGTGTTCCCTACTGATGACCCATCCAGTGATACCACCGAACAGCCTGTCATTATACACATCAAACACCCCCATCTGAATTCCATGCCTTACCATTCTCCATCAAAACAAATTTTATTATTAGAAGACTTCCATGGAAAAAAGCCTATTGACCACACCTCATTGAAAATATTATTAAACTAATTCATAAAGCCATCCCAAAACTTTTCACTCTCAATTACAAATACTTGCAACTGCAACTTTTCCCAAACATCTTCAAATAGGCACAATCCATCCTTCTCCATAAGAAAAAGACCCCACTTTACCCACTTCTTATAGACACATTTGTCTCTTGCCAAACATGGGTAAGGTCCTGGAAAAGCTAGTTATTGATAGACTCAATTTCCACCTTCATCAAAACTATATTTAGCCGCAACCAATTTGGTTTTCGAAGACATCTCTTTCTCGCAATTAATAACCTTCTCCAAAATATCCATGAAAATAAAGCTCAAGACCACTATACGGCAGTTGTCAGTCTGGATCTTCAGAGTGCATTGGATACAATCTGGTGGCCAGCAATCTTACAACACATTAGTAACACTGAATTCCCAGATAAAATCTTTAAGATAATCCAAAGCTATTTGCGAAACAGAACAGTAGAAATCCATTACAGCGGTGGTATCTTGAAAAGAAATATAAACAGAGGGTGCTCACAGGGATCTAGGGAAGGTCCGGTTTTATGGAACCTCTTCTAGTTCCTCCCCTTCCCATGGCCTACTCACACAACAATGCAGGCATATGATCATGATGCAATTCACATAGTCAACGCACCAACCAAACATGAAATAAACACCCAAGATTCGCTCCACAGATTCCATAACCTTTGTACTTAACGTATGGTCAAGATCTTCATTTCAAAGAATAAGGCCATGTTTTTCAACAAACACAAGAAAATTCTACGATCCTACCCAAGACTCCTGGTCATTGGTAATAGAATCCCTAAATACACCATATTACAATATATGTGCATGACTGGCAATAATTGCGCATTTAACAAAAATGTTAATCTTTGACAGCAGTCATCTAAGATATTATAAACTATGGTCCCCCTGTCTGGGCCCTTCCTATGACTAATGGCAAGATCAGGCACTTCACGAGCATTCAGTAACAATTCACACTTCCTATAAGGAGAGACTTCGGAACTACCTCTTCATAAGCCCTCAGGGTTATATTTCCGTTATTCTACCATTACACATCACAACGGAATTGGAAGCAGCCAAACACGCATCTTAAGACTCTACCAGGATTGCATATTTAATCACCAACATATACAACAGATTGATTACAACATGGAGAATACTACCATCTCAATTCCTATTAATATTTGCAAAAATCTCTACTTCCAACAAACCAACTACTCCAGTAAATAGTGATGAAATTAAGTACTTCACACATAGGTCCAAATTAAATGGAAATGTTGGAAATGCCTTTGTCTTCTTCAAGGGTGAAGATATAATGGCGAACTGGTATCAAAGATTCCACTCCAACAGCGTCTTCAAAGCAGAATCCCTTGCGATGATTTAGGCCACCGACCGTGCACTTAATAATCAATTCAGCAGCTTTACGATTTTCATAGTCCGCGAATCAATATTAGCAATCCTCAACCACGAACAAGGAAGTTCCACTATCCAACAGATTTATATCAGCCTGATATCTCAGCTAAATGCTTCATCCAATAGATTAAAGCCCACAATAATAATCTTGGAAATGATATGGCCGACAACCTTGCCAAAGCTGCAACCTCGCAAATGTAGTTTTTCAATAAGATTAAATGGCCAAAATCCCACCTCACCATAACACTTCGCAAACTTGCTCATGATCAGTGGACAGAACTATAGAACACCATCTCCGAAGGTAGAGCATTTAACTTTTATCCAGAGATTTCAACCGATAGAATTGTCAAAAACACTCTTACTGCACAATATTTTACGGGCCACACTGCCATTCCGCAATATTTTAATAGTTTCGGGAAATCATGTTCGAGCAATTGCGTCTACAACAGCTTCGGGGATCTGGACCATTACATCTACAACTGTACATTAACTTCAAAATGGCATGTCAGGAAATAAGAATCAATGATCAACACTGTCCCAATCTATCACTATATCATCAGTTCACCACATTTAATGCACAAAATCATTTGCATTATTAACTTCCTGAATAGTAATTGCCTGGATCTATGCAAGGCTTCCCCTCCGGCACAATAACATTCAACTTCCTGAGGATACTCCACACCTCGCAGAACTGGATGCTGTTCTTTTCCTGCTTCTTTTCTAACTTTAGAACTCTTCGATTCAGATTGATTCATACATTCGTTTCAACAGAAAGTGTATTCAATATAGGGTTTTCCAGAAAGGTCTCTAAGAACTTTATGAAGCAGTTTCGCTTTGTATAGTAATCTGCGTATTATGTTTGACCTAATAAGATTGTATAATGCTCTTTGAAGAAAATATTCAATCACGTTCATTCCATATAAACCATTAATAAGAGCTTATTGGCTAAATACATGTAGGTCATTCGGCTCCCAGATGTATAATCGATAAAATCACGAAATGCTTAATTTATACAAATAATTATTTTTCATAATGTCTTTTGAAACGTAATGCACAGCTATAATATACAAATAAACGTAAGCAAACATTTTTGTATCATAGAATATCTCCATATTCCACTGATAATGACCTCGTTCTGCTTCAGCAGCTGTGAAAGCTAAGAGAAACTTTCTATTACCATTCATTCGCAGTCTAGGCAGGCTTCTTAAGTTCTTTTCACATTTCACTCGTGTTTACTAAATTAGCTGTTTATAAACAGTAATTTACTAAATTTATATCATCTTTAAAACAGGAAGGCGGCGCCTCGCAGTGACAATAATCCAGGCCATAGTTAGAAATCAACCCAGAGTCGCTTTGAGAAGGTATGTTCCTTTTCCATCTCCACCTACTCCTCAACCACAAAATCCACATTCTCCTCCAACTCCTCCACTCCCACCTCCACCTAGTTATTCGTCTCCTTCCCCTAATGCTCAAAGTCCATCTCCAACTCCTAATTATAGCCCACCACCACTACCAACAGATCATCATCCGGTAATCTCACCTCCTAGGTTTATTTTCCCATCGCCCCCTTCGCCACCTCCAACGGTCCACCACCACCTCCAGCTGGTTCTGTCCAGGGGCCACTCAGACGGAGTACCCGAAGAAGATTCCACCCATTTCGCTTCTGGCTTGGCGAGCGGTTCAGGTACGTACAAGATATTTCGGGGAATGTTGAATTGAAACATTCTAGTTATTTTCTTGAAGCGTAATTTTTTTATTTTTTCTAAACCTGAGCCGTCTTATGTACCACTTCCATATTTTTTGATTATTTAATTATAATACTTATTTCCAGTAAAAAGAACGTTAGTTTTTACTAACGAATATCTCAATTACCTTCACCTCCACCACCAATCGTTCCACCTCTTCATCCACCGCCAATCGTTCCACCTCTTCATCCACCGCCAATCGTTCCACCTCTTCATCCACCGCCAATCGTTCCACCTCTTCATCCACCGCCAATCGTTCCACCTCTTCATCCACCGCCAACTCGTTCCACCTCTTCACCTCCATCCACCAATCGTTCCACCTCCAGCTGGTTCTATCCATGGATCACTCAGACGGAGTATACGAAGAAGATTCCACCCATTTCGCTTCTGGGTTGGCGAGCGGCTCAGGTACGTACAAGATATTTCAATGAATGTGTAATTGTTGAAACATTCATCACCATTGGCACGACAGCCCTTTGTGAGCCTTGGCCTTCAGAAATCTCTGCCATTGCGCCCTTTTTCTGGAAATCAACCTCCAGTTCTTGACTTCACCGATTCTGCCCAAGAAGAGACGCAAGATGCATCGTCGTTTTGAATTTTCGCGTCTGGCGGAATCCGCTCTTCAACCATCAGACGAAGAAAATTGAACAGTAATTGGACCCTGGTCTGGTCGTTTCTTCCGGCTGTATGTATTTCTTACGCTATTTAACAAAATTGTAACGAGAATGTCTAATGTTTTTTTTATACAATGTTAATTAACTTGCTGCTTGTGAAAAAAAATTGTGTGAATTCAATTATTTCTGACTACATTAATACTCAAATAATAGTTGAATGTTAGATAGTAAATTTTAAAGTCATTTCGTTGTTTCTAATGGATGCCAAAAAATAAAGTAACTTATGAACCACAAATCTTTCCTCCTACAGCTGGTTCTATCCAGGGGCCACTCAGACGGAGTATACGAAGAAGATTTAACCCATTTCGCTTTTGGGTTGTCGAGCGGCTCAGGTACGTACAAGATATTTCGGGGAATGTTTAATTGAATCATTCATCATAAGCATTGACACGACAGCCCTTTGTGAGCCTTGGCCTTCAGAAATCTCTGCCATTCCGCACCTTTTCTGGAAATCAACCATCAATTCTTGACTTTTAGTATGTTGAATTCTTTTTAATAACTAAGATAATTAACTGCATGCTTAGGCATATTAATATAATAACACTTGAGAAACTGATCATTTTAAATAAATTCAAGAATATCAGTTGGATCATATATGCAATAAAATGTTTGTTACAAAAGCGTTTATTTTATTTCAGGTTATCCGAGTCAAAATCACGGTTATCAGTATGCTCCTATTACGCCCCTGGTCACCCCTAAAAGCTTTGAAGATTCCTTCTCGACGGCACCCTCAACTTCTATGCATCCCGACAGTGTATCAAAATTTTACAGCACTGGATCCGCTATTAGGCTTTTACCAAAAAATTCTGTTATAGTGCCAGAAAAAAGATGTCCAAGATCACCGATTCTGCCCAAGAAGAGAAGCAAGATGCATCGTCGTTTTGATTTTTAGCGTCTGGCGGAATCCGCTTTTCAACCATCAGACGTGGAAATTTGAACGGAACATAGAGCCTGGACTGGTCGTTTCTTCCGGCTGTATATATTTCTTACGCTCTTGAATAAAATTGCAACGAGAATATCTAATGTCTTTTTTTATATAATGTTAATTAACTTGCTGCTCGTGAAAAATAAATTGGGAGAATTCAATTATTTCTGACTACATTATTACTTGAATGTTAGATAGTAAATTTTAAAATCATTTCGTTGTTTGTAATGAATGCAGTCACTGCCAAAAAAGTAACTTATGAACCACAAATCGTTCCACCTCCAGTGGTTCTGTCCAGAGGCCACTCAGACAGAGTATAAGAAGATACCACCCATTTCGCTTCTGGGTTGGCAAGCGGCTCAGGTACGTACAAGATATTTCGGGGAATGTGGAATTGAATCATTCATCAGCATTGGCTCTACAGCCCTTTCTGAGCCTTGGTCTTCAGAAGTCTCTGCCATTCCGCCTTTTTTCTAGAAATCGTCTTCCATTTCTTGACTTTATGTTGAAGTCTTCTTCCAGGCAGTTTTTCCATATCTTTTTGGGTCATCCTCTTGGTCTACTACAGAAAGGGGTGGTGTTGAGGACTATTATTGGTGTTCGTTCTGTACTCTTTCTTAAGAGGTCGCCTGCCCATCCATCAGCTTCTCCGCCTCCTCCAAGAATCGTTCCACCTCCTCCACCAATCGTTCCACCTCCTCCACCTTCAGAACCTCCAGCTGGTTCTGTCCAGGGGCCACTCAGACGGAGTATACGAAGAAGATTCCACCCATTTCGCTTCTGGGTTGGCGAGCGGCTCAGGTACGTACAAGATATTTCTGGAAATGTTGAATTGAATCATTCATCAGCATTGGCATTACAGCCCTTTGTGAGCCTTGGCTTTCTTCAGAAGTCTCTGCCATTCCGCCCCTTTTCTAGAAATCGACCTCCAGTTCTTCAGTTTATGTTGAAGTCTTCTTCCAGGCAGTCTTTCCATATCTTTTTGGGTCTTCTTGGTCTACTACAGAAAGGGGTGGTATTGAAGACTATAATTGGTGTTCGTTCTGTACTCATTCTCATGAGGTGGCTTGCCCATCTCATTCTAGATAGTTTTATTGATTTAATGATTTCTTCTCCATAAATTTTGTACAGTCTCAAAGTTACACCTTTTTCACCAGGTGTTATTTTCCAGGACAGCACCAAAAATAAATCTTTGGACCTTTCTATCAAAAATCGCCAATGTTTTCTCTCCTTCATCGTGAAGGTTCATGTCCGAGGCGCAGGTTAGAAATGGTTTAATCAATGTCTTGCATAATATTTTAGTCCTTAGCCTGATTAGGTGAGATTTCAAGGTCTTAAACCAAAGAAACAACGGTTTGTGGCAATGATCTTTCTGATTTCAGGAGTGATGTCCTTTTGGTAATCAATCTCTTATCCCAAATAGCTGAAGTGAATTGAAACATTATTCCAGTTATTTTGTTGAAGCTTAATTTTTTATTTTATTCTAAACCTGAGCCATCTTATGACCACCGCCATATTTTATGATTATTTAATTATAAACTTTATTTCCAGAAAAAAAGAACGTAAATATTTACTTACGAATATTGCCTCTCCCTCGAAGCATGTATAGTCTCCTCTCAAAGCAAAAACCTCAAACTTCTCCATCAATGTAATGTAATATAGAAGATTTTATCGGCAGTTTCAAAAACTAATTACTACAAATGATTCTGAGAAATTTAATGGCACAAGGTCCTGCTTAAGACAAACCGCGCCACAATGACATGTTAAATAAAATTTAGAATCTTATGTAATGAAAGAACTAAAATAATGTACAATTCAGTAGAATTAATCCAAAATGTGTGGAATACGCTTGATTGTATTCTGGATATACACTGCTGGACAATTGCTAACGATGAACAACACTATCATTCATAGAATCCACAAAATGAAAGGAAGCAAAATGTGGAAAATTAGAAGAATAAGTGCGGGATATTGTAAGAAGTATACGTATGCAAATTTTTTTCCACGTCTGTTCATCACGTGATAGCATTCATAAGAGCTTTACAGGTTTTGACGCGTGTGGACAACTGTTGTTTCAATTAACAGTTTTACAGGAAAGATTTAACAGACGAACTTGAAATTTTTGGCTTGTCTTCCCGACATCACTTAGATTTTATGCGTGGCCGAATTATTGGAAAGATTGAAGGGCAAAAAATAGCAGATGTTGCCAGGGAGTTTGACATCGCTCACAGCGTTGTTTCACGGCTGTGGAAGTCTTTTAAAACTACTGGAATGTGTAGTAGGCGGCACGGGGAGGTCGTGTTAGAAGTACGACACCTGGAGAAGACTGATATATCGTCCTAACAGCCAAAAGGAACAGGCGCACCACAGCTCAGCTGGAGGCAAATCAGTTTCTTGCTGCCTCAAGAAAGCAGATCTGGCGAAAAACTGTTCCCAGACGTTTGAGGGGAGGAGGACTATACACCCGCTGACCTGTTGTGTGTGTCCCATGGACCAGACAGCACCGTACTGCCCGTTTGCAATAGTGTCATGAGCATTGCAATTGGACTGAACAGGACTGGACATGCGTACTATTCTCAGATGAGAGTAGGTTCAGTCTGTCATAGGATTGTAGATGCCAACTGATCTGGCGCGAGAGGTACTGCTTATCGTCCAGAAAATACCCAGGAAAGGGACCGATATCCAACATGCAGTGTCATGGTATGGGCCGGCATCATGATCAATGGCCGCACGCTCCTACATGTGAATGCGAATGGGACTATGACGGGCCAACGATACATTAATGAAGTTTTACTTCATGTTCGTCTTTTCCGTGGTGCTGTCGGTGATAAATTTGTTTTTATGGACGACAACGCGACATGTCATCGAACACTCGCTGTTCAGGATTTTCTAGACAGCGATAGTATTCAACGCCTTGTATGGTCATCACGTTCTCCAGATCTAAACCCCATTGAAAATGTGTGGGATGCTTTGGGGAGGCAAACTGCTGGTCAAAATTATCCTCCGACAAACAAGAACACCCTCATCCGTGCACTCCCAGAGGAATGGGATAAATTGCCTCAACAGCTGCTGGATAATGTTGTGCAAAATATGATATGACGTGGAATGTTGCATCACACTCCACGGTGGACATATACGGTACTGATACCTTTCAAGGTGCCTGCTGACTTTTAGATGCATTGTTCCATTTTTCCGTATGCATCATCAAATGAACATTTTTTTATTTCAGATGTTTCACAGCTTTTGTACTTTCCAGAACAATAAATATTCTGTATTCTAATTTCTGAACAGTTTGGCAACTACATTTTATCCTACTAGGCCTCGTGTGTCTCGCTTAATGTTATGCTACATTGCAATTTGTGATCCGTCCTTAGCAATTGTCCAGCAGTATGTCACAAGAGGGACAAATTATGAAAATTTGTATGTGTATATACTTTAGTTTTTAGCCGTTGTTTTCATATATTCCTCATATGTGTATACACATGTTAAATTTTTGAAATACAGCCTTTTCGAAATAAATAATCATTTACGCTAACTTTTCAAATTTATGATAGGTTAATTAAATCTCACGTATGCCCTGGACTAAAATAATTTTTATTTAAGTCATTGTGCTTTCAGCTTCTCTTCACGCAATAAATTGTTGATTTACTTATTTAAAAAAATGAGATGCATTTATTCTTTTTCAAGTAATGTAGAAGACCTTAAATTTCAATTTACAAAGTTTAATCAAATATTTGTAAGCGTTGGATTATATAAACCTAATTATAGGAGGTTTCTTGTATGTTATTGGAAACAATTGAACTGAAACTTCATATTCTTTACACTGCTAACAAAATAAATTCCCAGTAATTTTGTAATATCTTTTAAATATAAATCTGTAGCATTTTTCACTGTAACTTCCATATTCAGAGTCTTTTAAAGCTTACAACATTTAAATTTCATGTGGAAATATTGTCTAAAATAGATGCCGACATCTTTTCATTTTCTTAGAAAATGGTTCTTTAGTCCTTATTTTTTATACATTAGGTTGGCCAAAAAAGCCCTTCATTTTTTCAGTTGATATCTGTAATGTTCGATACTTTCAAACGCATGGATTAAGCAATTTCAGGTTCATGTTCGTTGAAAGGATGTGACAAAGTTACTTGATGATTTTTTGATTTATTCAAGTTGTGGGTTACATGGTGTTAAAAAGGAAAGCTTTGTGAAAACAATGTATAATTTCTTTCATAAAAGGTAAAAAAATCAATCCTAACGGTTGAAATTCTGAATGGTATTTATAATGCCGGTACTGCAGCCCACTTTGTGAAAATTTGCCATTTCATATTCTCGTCAGGAATTTGACATTCAAATATCAATTCTCAAAAATTGTTCCATCAAAAATATCAATAAAGACTGAAGTCAAAAGCCATATTCTTCTTAGAGTTGTGTTTGTATGTCATTGGGCACCTCTGCTTTTATCAGCATTTTGCACTATTAACTCCAAAACCAATGTTTCCTAGTTCCAGTTGTTCGGATCTCCCACTTAATTAATAAAGTTCAATATATATAACTCTTTAATTGAGTCTAGTTGTAACTCTCTAGTATGGATAATGTCTAAAGAAGTTAATCTAGGGAGGGCAACAGCCTCGTATTCGTAAATGATATGCTTGGCCGTTTCCTCTTGCGTATGACATTTCCCGCAGATAGGGTCTTGCTGAAACAGTCCCATTTTATGGAGGTTTTTCTGAAATAGTAGTGCCCAGTTATGAAGCCTACGATTAAACGTATCTTCTGCCTAGAGCATCTAAGAATTTAAGAAGCAATCCTCGCTGATGATCCACAGATCATACTTTTAGCGTGGTTACCAGGTTAACAGCCAGACGTTACCGGAAAACTTCTGCTAATATTTACAAGGAGTACATATGATTATAGTTTCCATTAAGGGTTTGTAACTGATTATAGTTTCCATTAAGGGTTGGATGTTTTCTGAAATAGTGCCCAGTTATGAAGTCTATGATTAAACGCATCTTCTGACTAGATCTTAGAATTTTAGAAACAATCCTCGCTAATGATCCACAGATCATATTTGTAGCGTGGTTTTGACCAGGAGGGTTGAACCAAGCTTCAGACATCTTCCGTTTTTCCCCATCTAAGAACATTGGTTTTTGCGGTCTTCAAATTGATCCTACATAAAGGTTCTACACCGATGGGAGCAAAAGACGCTCCTTGTTTAACAAGTTCCCTTTAATAACCTGCGATACTTTTATGCCCTAGCACCCACACAATGATCACCTTGTTTCTAGTTTCCAGTTCTGTAAAAAGGTTTCTACATTCCAAAATAATTTTAGATTTGATTTCAAAAGAATTAAGCGCTTTTAAAGCGGCTTGACTGTACCTAATATTTCAGCAATCTTATTAAGCAGTAAAGGAATTTTGAAATATCCACCTTGGTATTTCTATAAAATCAAAAATTTGAATTAATAAACATGAAAACCTACTTAAATAATTCATCAGCAAAATTTCAGAAAGTCATTGCACCAGTTTTAAACTGATTCTAATATCTTTATAAAATTTTCAATTTTAAACTCTAATTTCAACTAGTTTAGATGACCTTTAAAGACAGTATTGGAAAATTGAGTAGGGATAAAGTAACAAAACTAGTTATAAGCTAGTTTTTAACGCTTATAATTTATATATATATATATATGCACCCATCAAAATTTCAATAAGACTTTGTACACTTGGTCAGAGACTACCCTTTTATTGTGAAAAGAATATTTTAAGGATTTTTAATTTAAAGTGACTAAGTTTACTTTTATAAACTATACTTCAAATTATTTTTGAAGTCTCAATTAAGAAAATTTTCCACGGACTGAAAGCGCAACTTTTATTCTAATTCCTAAATCTTTGTTTCACTGAATAAAAAATTCAAATTTTGTTGAAAATATCGGATAATTTATTCAATATAAAATAAGTTTGTTGAACGAAAAAATACATTTCTTTGCGTTTTCAATGAAATTATGATTTGATGTTAGAATGATTTACTTTCAACAGTACAATTATATTAAGTTTATTTTCTCACTCAGGGTTTTACGCTTGAAGACCAATTTCATAGCCTCTAATATTTAAGGTAGATTTCGAACCATTAAATCACCCATGCGTGAGATGTTGAATCAACATTATCAAATTAAAAATCAAACTGTTTATACTCCATGTAAAAAATACACGCAAAACATTCGGTCCTACTTGAAATCTTGATTAGTTAATTAAAGTTCATAGATTTTCTGTAGTGATTTAAGTACAAAAGAACTATTTTAACCACGACCTATTGCTTAAAGTAAACTCCGAGCCACTACAAGCGTTAGAGTCAGATGCTAATCAAACTCGCAAACTTCTGAATTGAAGTCCAGAATCTAAAGTGGTAGCAAAAAGTATTGGCACAATGTTTTTTAACTTTAACTCTTAAGAAAATCATACAATTGATAATTTTTTCACAACCAAAAAAGAAATTTACATTGATATGTTTTTCAAAAAATTTTGTTTAGCTACAATTTTATTTTAAAAAATAAATTATTTAAGTAAGTCAAATGGAGATAAGTAGGCACAATCAGTGTTCTCTAAATTTTGTATTTAGTTTTCTTTCACTGTTTAGCTATAATACATACTATAAATTGTGAACAAATTTTCTAAGTGTATAAATTTATATAAATATTTAAATTATCTAGTTAGGTGCCTAAAACAAAAGAACTTAGTATAGGCACACGTGAAAAGATAATTTTGCTGTGAAATCAAGAAAAACATATCGTGAAATTGCTACTTATTTAAATTTAAGTTTTTCCTCAGTGAGAAATGTGTGTAAAAAGTATGAAGAAGGTGGTACGGTTGAAAACCAAAAGCGCACAGGATGACCAAAGAAGCTAAATGCTAGAATGGTAAGAAAAGTTATGAAAGAAGTCGAAAAAAATGCCAGCGCGAGAAATTTGGCTAATATGGTCGAGTCAGTTTCTGGAATACAGGTTTCTGAAAGAACAGTAAGAAATGTACTGCACTCTGTTGGTCTACATGGCAGAACACCAAGAAAAAACCTTTTATCAGTGAAATAAATCGTCAGAAACGCCTCGCTTTTGCCAAAGAAAACAAACAAACCTCTAGATTTTTTGAAAACTCTTGTTTTCACGGACGAAAGCAAGTTTAATGTGTTTGGTTCTGACGGTAAAAGGATAATTTGGCGAAGAAAAAAAGAAGAGTTAAAGAAAAATGTGATTGTTAATGTCAAGCACGGAGGTGGGCATATAATGGTGTGGGGATGTGTTTCATATGTGTTGGAAACCTTGTTTTTATTGAAGGCAATTTGAACGCAGAAGGGTACGTGACCATTTTGCGTGATAATCTGAAAGCAAGTGTTACAAAAATGGGACTTCAAAGTGACTAAATGTTTCAGCAGGACAACGACCCAAAACATACTGCACTCAGAGCCAAAGAATGGTTACTGTACAATGTACCAAAACAGCTTCACACTCCTCCCCAATCACCAGATATAAATATAATTGAAAATTTATGGCATTCTCTAGATGAAATGGTGAGAAAACACCACATTACAGGAAGGAATCATTTGAAACAACTTTTGGCTGAAGAATGACAAAATAAGCTTAGACTTGATCCAAAACTTGGTTCACTCAATGCCCAGGCGTCTCCAAGCCATTATTGATGCAATTTGACTTTTTACTAAGTATTAAAATTAAATTAAATGTTTAACGTTAAATGATGAAAATGTGCCAATACTTTTTTCTAAGTAGATTTATTTATTTTTTTATATTTCTATATAGTATTTAAAATTAAAAAATTTTGTGAAGTACACATTGTTTCAGTTAATCATAAGCATTTTGTTTATTCTAAATTGAATGAATTGTTTTATTTAATAAATTCAAAATTTGCGAAAAACTAGATGTGCCAATACTTTTTGCCGTCACTGTATTACTCACCAACTGAGTAAGATCTCACTAACGATTCAAATTTAGGGATTGATATTTATGTTGAGTATGCAATGATATATTAAGCTATGAACATTTCTTGTTTATAAGATGGCTATTAAAAAATTATATAAATGAAATTTAAAATGGTTCTTTGGATGATCATTGTACGATCTTTCTCGCATCTAAAAATTTTATTGTTTTATTTGCTCAATTAAAAGCAATTACCTATTGCTGTAGTAGAGTGCAATTTTGTACTGGATCATTTAAAATTACTTTTTAATTGAATTCAATTTCAAGCCGCAAAGGACATTTCTATACTAGTGAAATACAATTCATATTTCACTGTTATCATGTTGGGAGAATCAAAATTTTTTCATAGAGACTTAATTTGCTGCAGTGTCAAGTCACACTAATAGTAAACAGTTAAGTTTTATAAAAGTGAAAATAACATTTGACCTTTTGATCGTAAATTGGCGCATTAAAAATTTATTTTAAATCTTACGTATGTGAAACTACATTTTTTATAACTGTCAGCATTTACCAAATTTCATTGAATTGAATTTTCAACGTGTGGCATTCGTGGTTTAATTTGTCTATAATGGGTATTTTGCACACCAATCCAAAAAGAGATGCTATACTAAATGAAGGTTATACAAATAAACGTTTTTGAACTGCATATACAGAGTAAATTTACAGACAAAGACACTTTAAAAACCATTTAAGGTAACATTGGCTTTCATCTTGTTTCCAAATAGATTTAAAGACAAAAGTAACAATAATTTTAATTACATGTAATAAACCTTTATTGAAATCTTTTAAATTTTAGTAAATTTTAGTGAAGTTTTAACAAGATTATTATTGTCTATAAGAAACTGCAATGCATCAATCTAAATTTGGGCAAGTGGCAAAGTTCTTTGAAATGAAACAAAAGCAAAGAAAAGAAATGAGAGATAAAAGTACGATTTAAAATAAACAGCAAAACGGATATTTTATACAATTTTGCTGAACATTCGTTTTAAAAACTAAATTAAAAAGTTCATATCTGTATATATTTATATTCAAACTTTTGCTTCATTTCCTAGCTAAGAATAATTAAACCACAGAAGTTTCATACTAACATCTTCATTACTTTAAATAGAATGTTTAAATGGTTTGAGGGTCACTTAAAAAATTTTGTGGCAATAGCCTTTAAAGTAAAGATTTTGTTTTTGATGTTGGCTATGTTGCCACTTCTTCCCAAATGTGTAAGCCAAATAAGGACTTATGTTTATGGCTATTAATAAGCACATTGAAAAATATAAAAGCTAAATACCCCTTTTCGTTACGACTTTCGGTTCGAAAATACAATTTTCTTTATTTTTCATAAATATAACGTAAAGTAAGATTCCTCTCTAAAACGTAATTCCTAGCTTTTGACTGCATTAGCAAGTGTATAACTTTTTAACGTAGGCCTCTTTCATGAAAAAAGATTTACAAAAGACTGAATACGAACTTTATACAAAAGATAATTTGACTGCTATACTCTTGTCTAAAATTAAATTAACTAATTTAATAGAAAAATCTTGCTATTAAAATAGCTTTTAAATTAATTTTTAATATAAAAATTTTGGCAAAGACTCAATATTTTTGTTTTGGTTTAATGTTTTTCCTGAATGTCCAAGCTCTACTGATCTTAAGGGCAAAAATTTTACATACACTCAAGAACACTGGAAGCACACCATGAAAGGAAAACACAACCAATAAACTTCGGCAAAATATAGCAAGATCCCTTATGCAAGATTGAAGCAAATACACAAAACCACCAATTTTACAGTGGAGCAGCAATTGGAAAGTTAATTGCATACATTTTCGTTGAATTTAAGATTTATATGCCTACCGATTACAATTCTGATTCTCAGTACTTAATTAGATGAATGGCAGGTAGTCAGTCGTGTTAGAAGACACATCTCACTCTTACGCGAAATGAGGAGCTTCATTATCGGCCTATAAACTATACTAGTCAATTCGTATTGCTAGCAAAGCTTATAGTTCGGAATACCGTCAGATTAAGTTAGGAAGAAATGACATCTCTGTGACATCCCGATGGAGGCATCCAAGAGATTAATGGAGAGAAATGAAGCTTCGAACATCAAGCAGTAATGAAACTAATGACCCTCAACGCTACAATCTAAATCACCCATGTCACTCCGGCTTTCAACTTCCTCTTCGTAAGCTACGTTTAATAATAGAACACTTGTATCACCGTCTACAGTAGTGCCAGGTCAGATCCGTTGAATGTCAGAATGGCCAAATGTTGTTCAGTTTTGATGGTTCATTCCGGGAGCAGGACAACCGCGTATGCGAGAAGATGTTATGTCGAATAGTAAAACACTGTCACACGTCGCACTGCTCTGCCAGCAGGTTTAATCGTCGTGGGGTTTTGTCTAGGACCATTCGAGTTGTATGTACAATCTTAATAGTTCCGTGTTAACATTCTAAACTCATAATCCAATATGATTACCTGTTCTAAAATTGGAACCATAATAAAACTTTCTTGTTAGAAAATGCTCATTAATGAGCATCTCGAGTTGCTTAAGACTTCCTACCTCTTGTTCAAACGTTCTATAGGCAAACAACTCCCCTAACGTGTCCCTGATAGGTCTTGGGACACCATCTGAAACGCCAGATGTTGTCGCGTCTTTCAGTATTATATAGAAATGGCTGCTTATTATAAAGAAATAGAAAGGCTTGTTAGCCCATCTGACTCTGAACATCTGTCGTCCGATGAATTCAATGAAGTATCTTGTTTCGATATTCATGGAAACACGTGACTGCTTGCTATTTGTTAGATCGTTAGTCATATTTTGCACAAGAGAGCTAATGAGATCAGGACCTTCTGTTTAATGTGGATTCCAAACCACTAAAAGCATCCAAAGCTGAGGTGGTATTTGAAACCAGGAATTGTTGAAACAAAGGAAAGAGCGCTAACCTTTCCGCTACCAGCTCGGCAAAGAGACATTGTGACGCGCTATTGATGTTGCATTGTTTTTGTTCAGTTGTGCACATTATATTGGTTAAATTGCCTTAATGGAGTGAAATTCTAGTCTATCAATACTGGCATTTCATTTCAATCCGATGGTTCCTTCTTGGTCCACTATTTCCAATGTTCTTGAGTGCATTAAAAAGCTATTTAGATACACATTGCAATATAGAATGTCAAATCCAATAAATTTACAGAAAATTTAGAAAAATCATATTTCTATTAAATAAACCAATAAGTTTATTGAATATAAATTTGCATACTCATGACATTACTAAGGATGCAATATTTAAATTTATATATTTTCAATTCGCCATCTAATTATCTGTATGAATTGTGAAATTCAAATTTAAAAAGTAATTTTTCAAAATATTAAAAATTCCAACTATAAGGTCTGGGAAGTGGCAGCGTATCGGTCTTGATGGCACCGCAATGCAATTTCATGGCAAAGTTTTTATTTTTTCAAAAATTTATTTATCTGCAAATAAAAAGAAATGTAAGCCATTTACATAAATAATTACGACGATTTTTTAAAATTCATTTAATTCTAATTTTTATTTAGAATAAGGTTAAAAAAATTACAATCATGCTCTATGGATGAAAAATTTGAAATCATATGTGCATTAATAGACATCGAATATCAGGAATATAATTGAAAAAACTGATCTGCCTTAAATACATACTTCTCAAAAATTCTGAGTGGGATCAAATATCTATTATTCATATCTTCCGACTATTGGGCACTAAATACAAGTAATTTTTTGAACTTATGGGATAACATAGTTATTCTTTTATTTATTATTTATAGATTATAAATGTTTCAATATGCCGACAGAATTAGCGAAAGGTTTTTTTCAAGCAAATTACTCAGTATTAATAAAAGCAAATATGTATAAATAAAAATACAATATAGCTTAATAAAATACCTACGGTTAGATTTAAATAGAAAAAGTGAGAAATTTGCAACACTAGATATTTTTGAAAATCTATTAATCATTATGATCCTAAATGTGAGAGAATCCTTCAGTATTTATCGATAACTTAAAAAAGCTTCGATATGAATCTTAATTTTCAACAATATATCGATGAATCATTTCTAAATTTTCACAAAACTTTTTATCGAGAAAAAATAGATTTAATATTGAATGACTAAACCTTATAATTTTGTTCGCTTAATATAAATGAAGAAAGTTTTTATAAGCAGTTTTATTTTTAAAGACAGACCATTTCTCTTTTATGGAAGAGAAATCCGATTTGTTAAGTGCAAAATGGATCTCAACATAATTTGCCTTATTAAAATTTCTCCATGGAATTTATAGTAGTACAATTTCCGTTAAATATGACAAAAAGTGAGTTTTCTACAAAGAAAAATTTATTTTTCCATTTAAAATTAAATTTTTAGGTTGTAAAATTAAGTTTATATGTTTAAACAATAAAACCTAGCTGTTTGCAGATTTACAATTTTATATATTTTTAAATTAAGTCGAATCTAAAACTCCAGATGGAGTGACTTGCAATATGTAAGAATTCTGAATAAAAGCGTCACGTGGAGCTCGAGTCGTTAATACTACGAGCTCCAAGGAAATAACATTTTACAAAACACTGTTGAATCAATTTCCTCCAATCTAAATCCCATCAGTTGTAAGATGATATTGCGCATTAAAAATTTTAAAATTTCTTTCTATATCATTAAAAGAAATTGTATAACGAGTATTTAAAAAACTACTATAATTTACAATATTACAAACTTTTTCTAATTTTGAAACTTATCTAAGATTTTCAAGTGCGTTAAACATTCTACAGACTAACTTCAAGGTGAATCTTAGTGTCTCTGTTGCCTACAGTTAGAATTGACATTGACACCAGCGAACTCCCCTGTACCTAACTCCAAGGAGCTTTACCAGTTTAATGGGAGCTGCTGGAACTTTTATTTAAAGAGACATTAAAAAATGACATATAAAATTATTTTTACAACAGTTGAACATGTGTGATTATCTTACAACATATCTTAAAATATGCAATCAATTTCCGGTTAAATGTAAAGATGAAAACAATATGACAATATGACATTACACAGACTAATTCTAATTTTGAAACTCTTATCCAAGATTTTCATAAGCCTTAAGCATTTTCCAGACTGACTTCAAGGTGTACCTAAGTATCTGTTGCCTAGAGTTAGAATATTGCTCAATCTCGTAAGATATTCATTTAAATTTATGTAATTTGGTTGGTTTGTGAGTCGCTTAACGGTCATTTTCTGCATCGGAGTACTAATTAAATCAAGACCTATAGTTCAAAGTGGGGATTGAACCACTTTAAACATACAATTTAAACCTGGGATTCGAACCCACAAGCCCTTGAACAAAATAGGCCACTAACCATTCGGCTACCTGCTCTGTTTAAATTTTTGCATGGAAATTTTAATTTATCATAGCAATAATAAAAGATCTTTGCCGTCAGACATACTTCTAATTTATCTTGTACTAAGGAAAAACCCATTATATTCAATTGACCAATTTATATTATGATTGGAGTTTCAATGTTTTTTCCAACTGTGGGCACTCGAGGGTTGAACCCTATGCCACAACAAGGCCAGAGACTGCTACTCATTTGTCGTTACCCAGCGGGCACCTGTGAACCAAGTCACGGAGGCGAGTAGTGTTACCCGCGCCATACAACTACAAACCCGTTTATAGGGTGGGCCACATTCATACATCACGGAAGAAAGGATAGAAAAACACAAAGGGAACAGAAAGAAAGTAACATCCATGTCTGATTCGGGATTCGAACCCGGGACCCACAGCTCAGGAGTCAGGAGCGCTAACCACTCAGCCATTGGTCGGCAATTTCAAAATGTAAAATTTGTTACATTTATACATACATGCAAATTTAATACTATGCCTGCTTTGTTTTTATTAGCATTATTGATGCATTTTAAGATGATCATTTATAGTCTAGTTATTTTGAATGTGACTGGCATGTGTTGTAGTCTTTAAGTAGAAGAAATTTCAGGCTTTTTGTTTCTTATCTTGTATATTTATTTGTAACACAAACTGATAATTCTAGAAATTTTCTATGATGAATAATTCTGTGTTAAATATGAAATTTTCTGTCTTAGTTTAAAACCTTTGTCCTTGTTCTTTTAATTTTTTTCATGAAAATTACAGTAATATGTAATTATAATTGTGTATTCAAATTTTATGTTACTAATATTTTACTATCCCTTTTTTAGCAAATTAATGTAAATCGTTTTGCAGGTTCGTGTTTGTGACATTGTGAATCGCATAGAGTCCTTTAATTTTAAGCTCATTAGCAACAGTTACCTGGGCATGAAAAAGGAAAAAATCTTTTTCAAATTTATTGCTATGTTATATTTGGTGAGTTTTCTAGTTAATTTACTATAAAATATAATTCTTCATTCGAAATAAAATTCATAATCTGAAACCATATTAAAAGCCATACTTAAAAATGATTGAGTTAATAACCTTTAGCTGTTGTATTGAGAATATGGTATAAATAATTTGCTTAATACCAATGTTAGGCTCTATTCGCCATTTCGTTGTTGAGATTTATAATGCAAGCTATTTTAATTATATGAGAATCTAATGGCATTAAAAGAAAATGTATTTTGTTTTATTGCTTTACAAATGTTGAATTTTTTTGAATATTCCATTTTAACTATAATTTACATCTTTAAAATAAAATTTAACTTGAAATACTTATAAATTTTGTAAAATTATTTTATAAAAATATTAATCTTTCTTTTTTAATAGATGCGGTCCAAAGTCAAGTGCCACAAGTAACAAAAGCGGAAACAGCCAAGAGCAATTGGCTGCGCCATGCAACAGAAAAGGCAGAGAAACAAAGAAATTTTAGATAAAAATTATGTATAATTTGTAAAACAAATGGAAAACTGTATATTAATGTTTAATTCCACTTACCCGAATATTCATTTAATTTATACTTGTAGCTGGTTTGGCTTGTTTGTCCTTCAACGGTCATTTTTTGCACGCGAGAGATAATTTGACCGGGACCTACGGCTTAAAGTGGATTCCGAACCACTACAAACATCCATGCCCAGGGTGGGATTTGATCCCACGAACTGTTGAACCGAAGGCAAGAGCGCTAACCATTCGGCTTCCAGCTCAGCTTGTACTTGTAACTGGGCACTTTTGAAACGTTAAAAATATTCAGATTTAAAGGTAGCAAAATATATTTCTAGATGAAACTGATGTTCATAGAAAACAGAAAAATCAAGTACTTTTACATTAAGATGCATAATTCCTATTCTTTAAAAACAAGTGATGTCAAAACCATTTGATTAAATAATCTTAGTTATCCAGAACATAGATTGTAAACCTTCTATGTGACTTTTTTGCTTCAAATAAATTTAAAAAACGTTATATAAATGTTATATAAAGTTATCTACAATTATTTATAGTAATACCTAAAATGTTTATCTGTCTTTTGTATGTATATAAAACAGCTTTTGAACTGTATTCAAGGAAATTTAATTACTTTTCAGTTCGTAAGTTAAATTACTTTTCATGTATATTTTGAAGTTACTAATGTTTAGGTATATCACACTTCAAAATGAAAAGCTTCAAAAAAAGTGCTACATTTTAAAATCTTGCATTTAAATTCATCCTACCTTAAAAAAGGAAAAATTCTTTCATTCAGAAGTATAATTTTTTTTTCATTTGAAGGACATTTTTAGTTAATACATCAACAATTTTATCGCAATAATTTATTTTTCAAAACAGTATTAATTTAAATTCAGAACAATGTAGCAAAAAATAAGGAAATTTAAAAATTCCTCTCCTTAAGGAGAAACTAGAAATTCATTCATTGAAAAAACTGCGAATTACATTAATAAAATTACTACACAAAAAAATCGAAAAGCACTTTATGAAAAATTTAGAAACTAAAATACATAATTACTTGTAAATAAAATATGTAAGCTTTATTTTTATATTATATAAAAAATATAATAAAGTTAACTGCAATATTGTTTAAAAATAACGCTCATTTAATATTAATATATAAAAAACCTCATGGCTGTTATCTGAATGTCCAAATATACGCCAAATCACGTCCAAATAACGTCAGTCTCGCAGGTACGTGGGACGTCCAACATACGTACTACTTCCGGACATTGGGATATCCTAAGGACGTCCGTAGGACGTCGACGGACATCCATCGGACAGTCTTTCACGTCCATTTGGTCCGGAAAGGACGTCCTCCGAACGTCCTAAGGACTATCATTTGCTATCTGGTATTCAGTTCACTTTAAGTAAACAGTTACATTCGTTTCTATTCTTGTTTTCAAGTCTTACCTTATTTGGATTCCCTATGCTGTAAATCATATTTGGATAAATCCAATTCGAGAGTTCTAACGTAATCGCTTTTGTTATGTAATGATCTTTCTTGCGAAATACATAAAGTTGTACAGCCAAACCAACACTGTTCGCTCTTTTAATAATTTTGTTTATTTCCTTATGGCCACCTTCTGTACTTGAGGGATAATTCAAATGGGGTCGAAGGTTTGAAGTTTTAACACTGCCTGCAGCCACCCCGAAGAATGGAATGAAGGCAACCAACTCAGTTAAAACCAAAAACACCCGCACTAAGCTAGTAATTTTTCGGTAAAAGTTTACAGACTCGTACAGCTATGTCGCCAACCTAAATTACGTCACTACGCGCGATAACCGTCAATCAATATCGATCGCGTTCTAACTTCAGCTTTGAAATCGCGCGTTTTTCCGAATTCCAAATATTAAAAATTTTAATATACCGTGCAATTGAGCTCATCTAAAAAAATGTACCGCTACGTACTACAATGACAATCGATAAAGCTACATTTCTAACGTTAACAAATATCATTTTTTTATTCAAATTCGATTTTTAGTGTTGCGAACAATTAAAAAAGCATCAGTGTAGCGCTACCTACTACAGTGCCAACCGGTCAATAAAACTAAATTTCTAACGTTAACAAATTTCACTTTTTGTTTAAACTCGAATTTTAATATATCGAGCAGTTACGCCCACATTAAGAAATTTCAGTAGGCGGCACATTCTAACACTAACATGCAATACACACAACATAAACATTCATTTACTTATGGAACATTTTTATAAAAACTTTAGTTTCTAAATATGAATAAAATTGTAATGAAAAACAAAATAACTCGCCTAATCTTCATCGCTCTCCGAATCGTTACTTTTCGGCGAATATACCATTTTTATCGCATCTAAAATATCTTATATTTTCCCGATGATTCTTTCTCCATACGTACTCCACGAAAACGTAAAATCAATTTATCCTCATCCATACTTATTATTTTTCGTAAGCAACACACAAACTCCAAAAATCGAAACTCAATGCTTCAAGATTCTGTAATAGTTTCAAGTGTTACATACAAAACGCGCATGGTACGCGATCACTTTACCTCATAAGTGAAAAGCACGTCATACATGCGTAATCCGAACCGTTAAGCCAGTTTGGCGAACTTAAAGCACCACTTTATCGCCTGCTTGGCGCATTTTACCCTCTGTAAGGTTCTCTACTCTTTAGCGAAGAAATTTTTTAAAATATTACTGAATATGTTACGCATGTAAAGCAAGCAAAAAAGTACCTTTATTTTAACGAGTTAACATACTGGAAAAATTAACAAGTTTTTAGGAATGCTAATTTTGGTTTCACACACACACACAAATCTTTTAGGAAATTAAATAGAACTTTAAAAATCTAAGCCCAGACTAACTGTACAATTTTTGTAAAATTTTGTATTATAGCATTAGGCTAGTCTTTTTGCAGGAAGGCCAACTAAGCCGGCACTTAGTTTGAAATGGAGTCCAAAACAAACTTCCCTGCCCTAAATAGAATAGTAGCCAACGAAATGATCATTTGAATGACAAAGCATTAACCATTCACCTGTTATTTCATCGAATATAACCAAAAAAGTTATTAAAGATTAAATTCACTTTTAGTAATCCAAAATGGGGGTCATATCAATGCTATCTCTCATTCGCGGCCTTGTTTCTACCCAACTTTTACCTTAATTCTTCGTCAATGGAGCCCTTTTTATAATGAAATATGTAGACTATAAAACAAAATTTAGATAGTTTTATTTAAGAAATATGTAGTGATTTGTTGCAAGATCTACCAGATATTAAAATCTAATCGGGTTAAATGTAATACTCAGCTTGTGAGCTATACCATTATTCTTAAATTTTCCTATTGCTTCCCAGTAATTTTTAACTAGTTCTAATTCATTTGTATTTACAAATTCCGTTTTATTTGCTTTTGAAGGGAATGTTAGAATAGAAAGCGCTACTTTTCAAATCTCTTCTTCAAAGAGGTTAAAATTCGTTTATATTATTTTATAGGGGCAGATGTGTGATCTTATATTTGACAATATAAACTTTATTAAAAAATTTAATAATATACATGGTAGCAAATTTTTAGGTTTTAATTATAATTTACACATTTAAAAATAAAATATCAACTTACGCTCTTAAAACTGGGGTTTTTGCATAACATTTAGAAAAAGTTGAAAATTGTATTTGAAAATTTAGTGTTGTAAATTTAGAGTATCTACATATCGAGTTATTAAGGACATATTTGAAGCAAGTCAAGAGTTTACTTAAAAAACTAATTTTTTCAATAAAATTTAGTCATTATTTACTTAAACTTCTAGATTTACGAATTAAATCAATGCAATGTTTTGAAGAATAAATCTGAGATTCTTATTAATTTTGCATAAAAAACTCATTCTTTAAATTATCGCCAGAATTAATATTATAATTTATTTAAAAAGACTATAAAAGATAAATAGAAGAATTATGCCAAATTTAACAGTATTTTGAAGGAATTTTTTATTAAACTTTCAGTTAACATTTTGTAAAATGGAATAAGCATTACATCCTTACATACTTACATTTTTCTGTATGTTAATCGAAATAAAAAACAAAGCCACAAATTATCATTTAATAAATTTCAATGCAGTTTAGCAAAACTAAAATGTTTTATTACCCAAATCTACATTCAAGCATTTGTAGTGAATTATGCTGTTGATACTGTTTCAAGCTGTTTAAAAGTCAATCTCAAAATCTAATACGTAATTTCATTTGAATTAAATTTAAGATTAATGCTAATAAGTCGAAAATTCAATCAGGTAATTTTTGTCTTTTATAACAGTATTTAGAATTTAAAGTTCAATAATATGGGTAAGCTGGTATGAAGAATGCGCAGGAAGTATATGTAGAACTTTGCTGAAACATTCTAGTTGTTATATTCGCGAAAGAAATTTTTGGTAAAATCTGAAAAGCTAGATATGTGTGATAAATGTGAAGTGCATAGATTCATTCCTGAAAATTAAATTAAGATTCACTAAAATTATTGTCATGGAAAGTTTTATATCTCTACAATTTACAATGAGTTTTCGATAGTAAAATATATTTTATTAACAAATTACTGAAAATTTAATACGCAATTGTTTAAAATTCGAATGTTTAGTTGGAGAATTTTAACCGCTTAGTATCATAATTTGTTTTGTAACTCCTAGAATTGATAAATAATTTAAGGTCTAATAAAGTAAATAATTGAAGTAATTCAGAACTATTTGTAAAACTCAAACTATTCAAAGGAAAAATTTGCTAGGTTCATCTTCCATATTTTATTTTAATAACGAATAAAAGATTTTCGTTCAGAAAAAATATTTCTAATTTTCATATACGCAAATTAAAATTTTTTTACAAGTTGAAGCTTTTTTGGTTACATACAGTACTTTAAAATACGTACAAGTATGTTGCTGTGGTGAAGTTTAACAGTTTTAACAAATAATTTATGAAAAACTGCTGAAAGTTTTACTCCATTATTTTCTACATTTCATAAGCAACTCTGCTATTCATTTAATATATTCCTTTATAAATAAGGGAACCGTTCTTAACTGGTAGTTTGGTTGGTTGATTTCATTTGTCGCTCAAAGGTCATTTTTTGCACACGAAGGCTAATTAGACCGGCTTAAACTGCATTCTTAACCACTACAAACATCCATGCCCAAAGGGTGAGATTCGAACCCACGAACTGTTGAACCGAAGGCAATATCGCTAACCATTCGGCTCCCAGTTCCGCATCTTAACTGGTAATACACACAATTCTGATTATTCGGAATAAAATGATTGGTAAAACGCTTAAGTATTTTCAATTACAAAATCTGTGGAATATTCGATATTTAACAAAAATTAAATTTTAATTACATTTTGAACGAAAAGTTTAAATGTTGAGAAACCATGTTCTTACTTACTGTCGCTAATCTGTAACACGATTCCTTTTTAGATAAGAAATGTTTTATAGTATTATATTTTACAAATTTCAGTTTTAAGATATCTTCAATTTAAAGTTTCATGAAACCAACTGAGTTAAGAAATCCTATTGATTAATCTTGCATTATGCGAGTTTATGGAACTTTGGATGATCTTTTAACTTATCTTTTAATGGTTATTCTTTGCACACCAAGAATAATTAGATTGAGAGCTGGAATTTAAAGTGGATTCAAAACATCTAAATATCCAATTCCAAAATAGAATTTAAAAGAAATAAATCAACATAAAGTTGATTGAGGTTATACAATATTCAATAACACTAATTCGTTAAAACTATTAAATACAAGTTTGAATACGAGTATTTGGATACCGAATAGAATAACAAGATACAAAGTACTTAACAAGAAATTTAAATAGTTAAAATTTTATATGTATAAATGCTAAATTAATATATGTGAGGAAATATAGTTTATAACATATCCCTAGACGTATATTTTAATGTTTTAAGATATTAGACAAAATACTGCATGGAGGACAATATTTCATAGGGTTTATATTTTAATAAATATGTGAAAGTACAATTTTTTTGCCCAGATATCAAAAGGGGTTCCCATGTTCATTTGACATTAATATTGTCACTCGAAGGCTGATTACAATATACCGAATGCTAATTAAAAACCAAAAAGGTATTCAAACCAGTTTTTAAAGGAAAGTTGAACATATGCAATATCGAAAGGATGCTCAGAGCTCTAAAGTTACAGTCGAGTTTTAAGTCCAAAGAAACCTACTGAATTGGTTATACGAATTCTATATTTTTCGATAAAACTGATATAGAAATAAAGGGCATTTATTAGTATATTTTACTGAACGTTCAACAAATGAAGTTATATCACGGTTATCCATAACCAGCTTAGGAAAAAGTTCATTATTACACTCTTAAAACTGCATGGAGAAATGCACAAGATTATAGATCAGAATTTAGCCTTCAAAGTTTTAAATTAGTTTCAGATCTTGAATTATAGGCCGTTAAAAGTTTAAACAAATAGTATACCATTTATTATTAAAATATTAAGTTAATTTTTAGAAGGTATACTCCATGGCGGTTAAATTTCTGATTTCATCACATTAAAGAATCGTATACATAAACTAACATTTTACTCCAAAGAATAAAAAACTAAATTTTAGGGTAATGAATGCTTACTGCAGTTGACATAATTTATAGGATATTCATAATTCTGGGAGAAAACTATTCATTTCGATTCTAGTATGGTAATATCTAAAATACGCAACTTTTAATTTAACTTTATTGAAAACAACGTTTGATATTTAAATTATTGATCGCATATAAAAGAATTTCACAATTTAATTTTTATCAACATAGCTCATGCTTCAGTTCAGAAAATATAAACTACATAAGTATGAATTACAAATATAAATGAAAATAAACTTACCACATAAAAATAGCCATAAGAATTTTGCTTCAAAGTACCGTCTTATATAAATTTTTGTTATCTGAAATCACGTGATTTTTAAAGCCGATTGAGCTGTTGTCAGAGCTAAGAAAATAACGCAATTTTTACCACCGATCTGGTTCAGTAGTCGTGGCTCTTTTTTCACCCTCATGACAATAACTTCAAATATCACTGGGAAAAACAGTGGTTTTAATCGATGTTTCGTTCTTTTTTATGACATTTTATATTCCATGATCATATTTTTTGAAATAAAAATTAGACTCTAACTTTATTTTGTATTAATATCGCAGATGACTTACAGAATGAACTATAATCTGGTTTAAAAACATCACGAGATAATACTGATTTATACTAATTCAATTCCATCTCCATCATCAACAGCTGATACATACTCGTACTTCTCCAATTTTTGTACATAATCAAAAAAATAGAATCAGATACGACATGTTAAACGTATATATAAATTTAAAGTATCAGGCTTTGGTTACAAAGAGAATAAAATGCTGCCACATTAAACACAAATAACTTGATTTTCTCAATTTAGAATCTGAAACGTCTTTTTATTCCCAAATATACAATTATGAATGGGAACAAAATTTATGCTATCTGGTTATGTGTCCACTCAAAATGGAAACTCATGGGCACATGAATGACGAAGCTTGATGATGCACTGCTCAACACATTGAAAACATGACTTCAAGAAAAAATATTAAAAATAGAAGAAAATTCATATTTGTGTTGATCATTAATTTAAAATACATGAAAAATATTTAGTATATAATTATTTGAAAATATATATAATAAGCTAAAAAGTGTAGTTTAACATGGATAATTCTTAAAAAGAAACAAGCCGAGCTGGCAGCCGAATGGTTTGCGCTCTTGCTTTCGGTTCAACAGTTCGTGGGTTCGAATCCCACCTTGGGCATCTATGTTTGTAGCTGTTCGAAATCCACTTTAAACCGTAGGTCCCAGTCTAATTAGCCCTCGTGTGCAAAAAATGATCGTTGAGCGACAAACAAAACATATTAAGAAACAAAAAACTGGAAATTTTAAAATTAATTAAGTAAATAATGTGATGTTAATATTTTCATTATATAATCAATTATGTTAACATTCACTATTCTTATGAATATAAAAGATTAGATGAAAGATGTATTAAAAAATAATATATCTCTCTCTCTCTCTCTCTCTCTATATATATATATATATATATATATATATATATATATATATATATATATATATATATATATATATATATATTTATTTATTTATTTATTTTACATTTCTATATGTATTCTGATTATTTAACTAAATTTTTAAGCGATGTCAACAACACTATCAATATAAGCAAATCAACAATATTCAAATTCCATTTCTTAACGAGAAAGTATTACTCATATTAATTAAACCCAATTGATGAATGATATTAGATATTTATGAAATTATATAATTTTTGAGATTTAAAAGGTTATGATCTGTAACATTATTATATTATTATTTATAGTTTCACCTGTTTTCTTTTTTTATATAAAATAATAGGTTTTTTAAGATAAAATTTTAAGAAACATAACTTTAAGTTATTTAGTATGAATTAAGACGCCGCCCTCCCTGTCTAGTGGTCAGAGTGACTGACTACGGATAGAGAGGTCCTGGGTTCGAATGCCGGTTCGGGCATAGACGTACTTTCTCTATCTATCCTGTCTTTGTCCTTTCCTTGTATGAATGAGGTGTGAATGGTTGCCTAACCTATAAACGTGTCCCTATGGCATGTGTGTATTGAGAAAGTCGGACTCCACACCAAAATATGGTTCAGTTAAATAAGTGGAGCAGCGCACCCCATATTGCTAGCCTAGCTGGCACACAACAACAATATGAATTAAGATAATTGGGAATCAGAATTAGAAAACTACAATTTTAAATTTAAATAATTATACCATACTATTTAATAATATAATTCAGGAAAATAATAAACATATATTGTGAATCTGTTTTTGCGTTAAAGAAACATATCTTTGAATAGAATTTTACAAAGTGTATACTCATTAGCGGCTTTAGGCACCCAGCTTTCTAGAAAAGAGGCTCCCAGTGACAAACGGATACTCAGACCTAGTTTTAACAGAAAATTTACTATTTAGAAAAACAAAGATATTTAATATCTCATGCAATATTTGTTATTCAGCCGACCGATGGCTGACTGGTTAGCGCTCCTGAATCCTGAGCTGTGGGTCCCGGGTTCGAATCCCGGTTCGGGCACGGATGTTTCTTTCTTTCTCTGTTCTCTCTGTGTTTCTCTATCCTTTCTTCCGTGATGTTGTATGAATGTGGCCCACCCTATAAACGGTTTTTTGGTGGTATCACGCGGGTAACGCTACTCGCCTCCGTGACTTGGTTCACAGGTGCCCGCTGGGTAACGAGAAATGAGTAGCAGTTTCTGGCCTTGTTGTGGCATAGGGTTCAACCCTCAAGTGCCCACCGTTGGAAAAAAAAATATTTGTTATTCATTAAGCAGTCTTCAAAACGCTGTTTTACTGAGATGAGGTCTAACGTACAGAACATATAAAAATGCAAGTGTTTTTTATCTGTACTCAGACATTGGAACTTATTGAAATGCTTAGGAAATGTCTTTAGTTACGAAGCTATAAAACAACGTGAAATTGAGACTTTTTCATTCACGTTTCACCGTATTTCTTATCGTCGGGGTGTTGAGAATATCGGAAACGCTTTCTCTGCCTAGAGTAGAAAACAAAACGCAGCTAAAAGTGAGTATTAGTAATGAATTTTCTAAGAAAACATAGAGGAATTTAAAAAGAGGGAAAAAGTTTATATTAATATTTTCTATCACTCAAGCGATTTTAAAATGGGGGAAAAAAAACAATAATTCTTGAAGCGAGCAAATTTCCATAACAGTGCATTGCTGTAAAAATATATTTACAATGAATTCAAAGTATTAATTTCAGCTCAAATGTATTACTAATGCTAAAATCAAAATTTCGAAATAAAAGACAGCCTATTTTAAGTTAACCAGAGAATAAAACATTGACATAAGTTTTATTCCATTCTAAGATGGCCGCTCTTGATTTAAACCCGGGTAAGAATTCTAACGAACAACAGAAAATTTTTTATATGTATAAAAAAGACTTCTAATAAGGACTAAGACTTAATTGACATCACATTTTCGGACAACAGAATAAAGTTGATTTACCATCGCGAGGATGTAGCATTGAAAACTTATCCAAGTCTAATTGGTAGCTTGCATCTTCTTGGATAAAAAAAAAAACACTCTCCCGAAGAATGGCCTAAATCCGATATTTTTCCTGCTGAAGGCATTTTCAGTGTTGAAAGAAGAAAAACAAGATCACAAATACAAATAAAGAAGAAGAAATGTGCAAACTTTCTTCTTGTATTATCTTAAACTTTTCTTGATTTTATCGTGTATTAATAGGTTTTTTGATAGTTGCAGAGTAAAAAATATTTTAGGAAATTTGAAACATAACTGTTGAAGAAATAAATTGATCTGAGATTTCATTATTAAAATTAACACAGCGAGAATCTTTAACAGGACTACAAGATAAGACTTCAGCAATTTCAAATTTTGTGGATAAAAATAATCTCTTCCGAATTAAGGCAACACTCTCATTGAAAAAAGATTCAGATAGTTTTAAATTTTTGGTTATATTGTTTTATCAGCATCCAATTTTTGAAAAAACTAATTCGATGGAAACACTATTCTTTTGATTATGCAGATGTTCAGATAATAATGGCCTATCTGATAGAAGAATTCTGAATATTGAAATACAGAAAAATCGCACGCAAGGTTATTAAGAATTGCAGGATATTTGAGTTACACCCAATAGAAACTCCAACAGCTCCAATACTAATAGATTGTCTCAGGGTGACCTCTGTGTTGGAAACAATTGGAACTGACTTTGTAGGATTGTAATCCAGTAAATAAATCTTAGATTGTAAAATTTATATTTGTGCTGAATTTAGAGAATTTTATCTGGAATTGCTTACTTCATTATTCAACGAACCACTTTTGCAGTCGTTCCGGAGATTTATAGTGCGACGAGGAAGTCTACTCAGATTGCGGAAACAACTTCATTGTGTGTGGTGCGAACAATCTTATCAAAAGAATAAACTTGGAGGCAGTAGGAAAATCCAAAACTGTCAACAAGATCAATTAGAGATTTATCCCGCCATCTGCACCGTGGTGGGATGACTTCTGGGAATGTTTGATTGGAGTAATCAAGAGAGTACTTTTAAAGTTTTGGAGCAAATACCTCTCCACTTTGAAGAATTAAGCACTGTTTTGTGCCATCATCCAAGTGACTTAGAACCTCTTATTCCCAATATGTTTTTGCAGAAATCCAAAGAAATATGTTCACCTGATTTAGACTTCTTGGATAATATATCTTTAAATAAAAGATGTCTATCACCAAAGACCACCACAGGATCTTAGGAAAAGTTTTCGCTCAGAATACTTAGGACAATTTGAAAGAAAGAAGTGAAGTTCATTACGCATTATGATAGGAGATGTTGATTTAATATTCGGTGACAACATGGAAAGGCTAGACTGGCCCTTTGGAAAAATCGAAAATATTTACGTCACCAAATTGGAATATTAGACTTTTAAAATTGAATACTAAAAATGGAATAGTTTTACGTCCAGTGTTTACACTTTATCCTCTAGAAGTCGGTAAGAATGAAAGATAAGTGTTCCATGAAAAGGAAACACCTGTTGACAAAGAGTACCTGCTGTGATACTCGGGCGGTTAATAGGAATCCTGCTGACAAGACTGAACTTGATGAACGAATCTCCCGATATGATAAAATGTTAAAACAAATAAAAACACTTATGCTGTAGAATTTAACTTTTCTCTACAGCATGGACATTTAGACTTTACATAATAATTTAAGAACTTTAGTTCAGAACTTTAAGATTTAATACTAAGAAATAATTATGTATGTTAATTTAATTTCTTTAAATAATTGAATTATTTTATTATTTTCTTATTATTTAAATTATATTGATTTATTTTGAAACTTGAAAATTTGTATTATGATATAAATAATTTTTGAATCTTGTGTTTGAGGTTTCTGAGATGTAAATTCAAAGATTGGAGGATGCTAGAAATCATGTATTATCATCAAAAAATACTGTAAACCAATTGAGAATTAATGACGTCAGGTTGAAATCCCTTGCTCCCACGCGAAAAAAAGTAAACACAATGCTACTATGTTTTGATCCGTTAGGAATATAAAAGCGTGCGGTGCGAAATCAAATCTTGCAAATATATTTGTCCTCCTATAATGTTTCTTAACAATAAATAGTTAAATATAGATATTGGAGAGTTTCTTTGATGATTCATATTCCTGAATCTGAATCTCAGGGCGAATAAGGTAAGATAATATTTTCACTTAAAAATTTATAAATTTTGGTAAATAGTGCTATTACCAAAAAAAAAAAAAAATTTACGGTTTTGTAACTATTAACATTTCATGCGATTATTGTTTCCTTGCTTTAATTAATTTCATTTATCTAAAAAAACTTTCAATGTGTACTTTCTGTGTAAAAGCTGTTATAGAAGCACAAATTGACTGAAACTCCTACAAAAAATCACGAAATAATAGGCTTCAAAAGGAATTTAAATATACAGAAAAATATGAATTTTTATGGGTATTTGCCCAATTTTCTGATAACATTAAAAAGAAATGTTTAAAGAAAGTACTCAAATTCCTTATAAGCTCGCTGTATAGTTACCCGAAAGCACTGATTCTGATTTTTATACAGTCAGTCACAAAAGTCTACGTACATACTCTAATTTTCGTATATTTTGAAAATAACTCATAATTTCGAAAATTCAATTTTATTTTCAATTATTTCTCATGATAACTCAGAATAAATAAATAACATTATCAACATATTTGTTAAAACGTAATGAAAATATTATACGTTTCAAATTATGTGGTCGCGAAAGTCTGCATACAGAGACAGGAAACTCAAATTTTTGGCAATAAGAAAAAATAAAAATACTTAATAGGCCCTCCCTTTGAAGCAATGACTGCACGCATTCGGTTTGGCATCGAATTCACCAGGTTCTTTGTTGTTTCAGGTGAAATTTGGGTCCAAGCCTGCTGCATAGCCTTCTTAAGGGTTTCGACGCTGGTAATGAGTTGTTGTCTTCTTTTTCTCTCGACTTCCTCCCAAATGTGTTCGATAGCGTTAAGGTCTGGAGACTGTGGAGGTGAATGCAACTGTTTGGGCGTCTTGTAGAGGAGCCATTCCTTCACAATCTTTGCTGAGTGCTTAGAATCATTGTCTTGTTGGAAGACAAAGTTGGTTCCAAATCCCTATTTTCTGACTGATTCATGTAGGTTGCCTTGCAAAATCTTCAGGTATCCAAAACTATTCATAGTACCCTCGAAGAAAACCAGATTGCTAACTTCAGCTGCTGCCATGGCACCCCAAACCATCACACTGCCTTAAACTTGATTTATGGTGGGAATCAAATTCTCAGGGTTCATTTCTGTGTTTTTTTCCTCCAAACTTTTCTGTGGCCATCATTTCGAAAAACGATGAACTTGCTCTCGTCGGTGAACAAAACTGTTTTCCAAAACTCAAAACCCTTGTCAATATGTGCAGAAGCAAAGGAGTCTCTTCCTTCGATTACAGATGATACGAATGGTTTCCTTCTGGGAACTCTGCCATTGTAGCCGGCCGATCAAAGAATTCTACAAACATTTTCTGGGTGTACATGCTTTCCAAGTTCTGTTGCAATTTCATCCGCTAATTTTAG
This sequence comes from Latrodectus hesperus, assembly GCA_037975125.1. NCBI lineage: Eukaryota > Metazoa > Arthropoda > Arachnida > Araneae > Theridiidae > Latrodectus > Latrodectus hesperus. The sequence continues at coordinate 3,641,939 of CM075857.1, read as the reverse complement.
GGCACTAAGTTTTGGATTTTTCTGCACTCTTGCTTCTCGATCATTGAGCTTCCTTGGACGACCACATCGAGATTTGCTGAGTACATGTCCACGTTTAACAAAATTTCTAGATTGTTTGCACAGTCGACCAACTTTTGTTTACAATTTTAGCAATTTCGGAGTAAGATTTCTTTTTACATTTCAAATTTCACTACCAAATTTCGAAGTTCTAAAGATGTTTCTTTTCCCTGGTTCATTTTAAAGCAATTCGCTATTGTAATATCATGGAAAATGCTAACGATCCACTAACTACAAAAGTGTTACCTCAAACTTTGGTAACCTTCAACAAATCTTCATATGTAAGTTTTCTCTTCTCACCAATCGTGTGTATGCAGACTTTTGTGACGCGCTAATTTTTACATATTCACAAAATTTCCCAGAAGATGATAGTTTGAAACTTTTTTAATTGTGTAAATCACAATTGTTAGTGAAAAAGGAAATATTATTCGATTTTGCAAATTTAAATATAACTCGGTTTTGAAATGTGCCCTTTTTAAGGTTGTATGTAGACTTTTGTGTCTGACTGTATAAAATTAAATATAAAGGTTAATAGCTTTTAATTTTATTACTCAAAGAATTGATATCAAATAGTATTACTATGATGCACTGTTATTGCTTTGTTATCACTATGATAGATGACGCACAGGTAATGTAAATGATTTGCTAAAGAAATTATTCGTTAAAAGTAGTTTTTCTCAGTGTTTTCTGAAGTATATCTGTGTATTTGTATCTAGCTTCTCTGCCTTGATATTTAGAAGGGATTTTTTTATTTTCTGTCTACTAGATGTTTTGTATAAATAATTTGAAAATAAGTTATAATAAAATTTTAATGTATTTCAGTTATTACTATCGATTATATTTTGTTATTAAAAATGCTTAAATGTTAAACTTAAGTAGTAAAAAAAATTTTATTGAAGAAATTAATTTAGATTATATTGTTACCTAAGCATTTATTAGTTTTTATGATGACATTTTGAAAAATACGATGGTTCGTGGCTAACTTTAATTTTCTGCATAAAACTTTATGACAAAAAAACAACTTTACCATAACTAAAACCCCAACAAAATTTTAAATAATTCGTTTGGAAGTAAAGAAACGCGAATTATTCGTACTTCATTATGCACTTATTAAGAAGAAAGCGAAAATATTATAATAAATATCAGTGTTTTCTATTCTTTTCTTAAATACCATCAAAAAAGCTTATCAATATTTGCATAAAAACCCACATCTCGTGCAATCGAAACTCTAGTTTTAAAACTAGCTTTGTATGAAGGGGAGAGAAGTGTTTCCTTCCCCTCTGGATGAATCATCTGCGCTTGCGCTCATTGTTCCGGCGGGACTTGCAGTTTCATATTTTTGTTAATCTGGAAGTTCGAATGCTTAACACCGGAAATGATTTAGAAAATAACTTAGTTTTCAAACTAAAACTCTTCATTTTGCGTTATAGTTTTCAATTGTTTAATTGAAAGAAAAATGCAGCATTTGTCAAAATATATAAAAGTTTGAAAAATGCATGCCGACCGATTGGCTGAGTGGTTAGCGTTCCTGACTCCTGAGCTGTGAGTCCCGGGTTCGAATCCCGGTTCGGGCATGGATGTTTCTTTCCTTCTCTGTTCTCTCTGTGTTTCTCTATCTCATTCTGTGATGTTATATGAATGTGGCTCGCCCTATAAACGGGTTTGTGGTGATATGGCGCGGGTAACGCTACTCGCCTCCGTGACTTGGTTCACAGGTGCCCGCTGGGTAACGACACATGAGTAGCAGTCTCTGGCCTTGTTGTGGCATAGGGTTCAACCCTTATCTGCCCGCCATTGTAAAAAAAGTTTAAGAAATGCATTCTTTATTTTAAGAATTATTTTCATTTTTTATCTTACTCATTTTCAAATCCGATTTGATTTCTTTCATTAAGTGTATTTGTATCGAGTGTATAAAAGGAATTAATTTTTCCGCTGAAAATTTGGTGTCCTTCGTTGAAGTGAGTGCAGAGTGGAATAAAGCGAATATTTTACTGGGAAGGTGTCATTTAGCTAAGCTATGGTTCATTTCCATATTTTGATATCAGCATCAGAAATGAATTTAACTTATTGTAAAGTTACTTATGCCGTGATCCACACCATTTCAGACTTCTGTTCTCTTCAGTAAAATGAAATATTTTTTCTTTAAAATTCTCCTCTGCGCTGTCGGTAGAAAAAAGTATGTAACTGCACTGTGGATTTCTAATACTAAAACTCCTGGATTCGGTCCCATCTTGGTTAAAGATATTTGTAGAGCGTTTCCAGGTTTTGATTAAATTAATCCTTAAGTGTGTAAAAAAAAAATAAAATAAAAAAAAAAAAACTGTTTGGTATCAAAAATTTACAGGATTCCGCCGTAAAATTAATTTTCATGTTGGAATTTTGAATCGTATTTAATGGGAAAATTGTATTTTTATATATTTCATTTTACTACATCATTTATTTAAGTGCAATATACAATTCTGATTTACAACTTTATCTAAATTTTTGTTAAAAATAAATGCTATTAGAGAATTACTGATTTAGTGGTATAAATATTTTCATAAATTATGCAACGTATTCTGTTTAATATTGAATTTACTTATTTACTTTTTGCTGAAAACATTAAAATTATTTATTTTTCCAAATCAATTTAAAAATTAGATTGCGTTTTTTATATTTTGCATTAATTCTTCAATATTTTTCCTCAAATTTTCACTACAGTGAAGAATTTAGCATCTTATACATTTGATGAAAATAGTCGTTGACGTCATCTATTAATTCAACGGTTCTATAACTACAGTTTAATGTTTCATTTGTATCGACGTTCACACAAATGTTAGGACCTGGACGTGCATCCATTATTTATTTTTATTCTGGCCAAAAATAATCTTAAATTAAAAGAATTGATTTTTTACATTTCTTTTCTTTTTTTGCATAAGCTTGAAATAGACTGATGATGCTGTTTTTAATATTTTAAGTATTGTATTTTATATAAGAATTTATAAAACTGCGCCAATTTAACTGAATGAAAACACAAATTTTAAAAACGCTTATCGGCGAAAACAAACGTAATTATAATGTTATTTCAATAAATAATGTTTTTAATTTTAATGAAAAAATATGCTTATGAATATAATAGAACTTTAATTCGTATTGCTCTTATTTATTCATACAAAAATGAACTGATCAAATTTTAACACTTATTGGAGTCTTATAACTGGAAAGTTTACGATATATTAAAAATTTATATATATATATGTGTGTGTGTGTGTGTATATATATATATATATATATATATATATATATATATATATATATATATATATATATATATATATATATATATATATTAGGTCTACCGGAAAGTTCTGTCCGTTTTAGAATGAAACAGAGGAATACATTTTTTCATACTTTGGATAAACTTTATTGAATAATATAATTGCCATCACACATTATTTATGACTGTTTTCCAGCGTGATGGCAATTTGTATATCCCATTTTTAAAAAATGTCTTATCTCTAGAAGCCAAAAATTGAACCAGTGCTTGTCTGATATCTTCTTCGTTCTTGAATTGTTTGCCCTGCAAGAAATTTTGTAAGGACAGAAACAAGTGATAATCAGATGGTGCTGGGTCTGGGGAGTGTGGTGGATGCCACAGAATTTCCCAGTCTAGCTCTGCGACTTTCTGACGAGTCCCCAAAGCAGCATGTGTCCTGGCATTGTCATGAGGCAGTATAATGTCCTTCCTATTGAACATCGCCGGCCTCTTTTCTCGGAGTACTGTTTTTAAATTATCCAATTACTGACAGTACCTCTCCGAATTTAGCCTTTCGTTTGGTTTCAACAGCTGAAAATGTATTGGTCCTCGAATGTCTCACCATATACACAACATTCTTTTGTTCAGGCTCAACTTCGGCTTAGAGGTAGAGGGGACAGGTTTTCCGGGTTCACAATATGCCCTTTTTCTTATGATGTTTTCATAGGTAATCCACTTTTCATCCCCAGTTATGATCCGGTCCAAGAAGGGTTCGATTTTGTTGCAGTTCCTAAAAAAGACCACTTTTTTAGGAGCTGCAAGTCCACACTTTTTTTTTTTGAAGAGCTGCAAGACCACACTTTAGAAGTTGCAAGACCACACGTTTTTAGGAGCTGCAACACCACTTTTTTTTAGGAGCTACAACACAATTTTTTTAGGAGCTGCAGGACCACTTTTTTTAGGAGCTAATGAACCACTTTTTTAGGAGCTGCAGGACCACTTTTTTTAGGAGCTGCTGGAACACTTTTCTTAGGAGCTGCAGGATCATTTTTTGTAGGAGCTGCAGGATCATTTTTTGTAGGAGCTGCAAGACCATTTTTTGTAGGAGCTGCAAGACCATTTTTTGTAGGAGCTGCAAGACCATTTTTTGTAGGAGCTGCAAGACCATTTTTTGTAGGAGCTGCAAGACCAATTTTTAGGAGCTGTTGGACCACTTTTTTTAGGAGCTGCAGGACCACTTTTTTCGGAGCTGCAGGACCACTTTTCTTCGAAGATGCTGGACCACTTTTTTTAAGAGCTGCTGGACCACTTTTTTTTTAGGAGCTGCTGGACAACTTTTTTTAGGAGCTGCTGGACCATTTTTTTTTTAGTAGCTGCTGGACCACCATTTTTTTAGGAGCTACAAGACCACCATTTTTTTAGGAGCTGCAAGACCACTTTTTTTAGGAGCTGCAAAACCACTTTTCTAAGGATCCCTTTTTTAGGAGCTGCAAGACCCCTTTTTTTAGGAGCTGCAAGACCACTTTTTTTTGGGAGCTGCAAGACCACTTTTTCAGGAGCTGCAAGACCACCTTTTTGTAGGAGCTGCAAGACCACTTTCTTTAGGAGCTGCAAGACCACTTTTTTTAGGAAAGGCTAGACCACTTTTTTTAGGAGCTGCAGGACCGCTTTTTTTAGGAGCTGCAGGACCTCTTTTTATAGGAGCTGCAGGTCCACTTTTTTTAGGAGCTGCAAGTCCACTTTTTTAGGAGCTGCAAGTCCACATTTTCAGGAGATACAAGACCACTTTTTCAGGAGATGCAAGACCTCTTTTTCAGGAGCTGCAAGACCACTTTTTTAGGAGCTGCAAGACCACTTTTTTTAGGAGCTGCAAGACCACTTTTTTTAGGAGCTGCAAGACCACTTTTTCAGGAGCTGCAAGACCACCTTTTTGTAGGAGCTGCAAGACCACTTTCTTTAGGAGCTGCAAGACCACTTTCTTTAGGAGCTGCAAGACCACTTTTTTTAGGAAAGGCTAGACCACTTTTTTTAGGAGCTGCAAAACAATTTTTTTAGGAGCTGCAGGACCGCTTTTTTTAGGAGCTGCAGGACCTCTTTTTATAGGAGCTGCAGGACCACTTTTTTTTAGGTGCTGCAAAACCACTTTTTTTAGGAGCTGCAAAACCACTTTTTCAGGAGCTGCAAGACCACTTTTTCAGGAGCTGAAAGACCACTTTTTCAGGAGCTGCAAGACCACCTTTTTTAGGAGCTGCAACACCACTTTTTTTAGGAGCTGCAAGACCACTTTTTTTAGGAGCTGCAAGACCACTTTTTTTAGGAGCTGCAAGACCACTTTTTTTAGGAGCTGCAAGACCACTTTTTCAGGAGCTGCAAGACCACCTTTTTTAGGAGCTGCAACACCACTGTTTCAAGAGCTGCAACACTACTTTTTCAGGAGCTGCAACATCACTTTTTCAGGAGCTCCAAGACCACTTTTTTAGGAGCTGCAAGTAGAGACTTTCTTTGAAGAGTTGCAAGACCACCAGACCACATTTTTTTGACAAGCTGCATGACCACACTTTTTTTAAGTAGCTGGAAGTCCACACTTTCTGCTTGAAGGGCTGCAAGACCACTTTTTTAGGAGCTGCAAGACAACTTTTTTTAGGACCTGCAAGACAACTTTTTTTTAGGAGCTGCAAGACAACTTTCTTTAGGAGCTGCAAGACCACTTTTTTTAGGAGCTGCAGGACCACTTTTTTTAGGAGCTGCAAGTCCACTTTTTTTTAGGAGCTGCAAGTCCACTTTTTTTTAGGAGCTGCAAGTCCACTTTTTTAGGAGCTGCAAGACCACTTTTTTAGCAGCTGCAAGACTTTTTTTAGCAGCTGCAAGACTTTTTTTAGCAGCTGCAAGACTTTTTTTAGGAGCTGCAAGACCACTTTTTTAAGGACCCCTTTTTATATGAGCTGCAGGACCACTTATTTTTAAGAGCTGCCGGATCACTTTTTTTAAGAAGCTGAAGAACCACTGTTTTTTCTTAGGAGCTGCAGGACCACTGTTTTTTTTAGGAGCGGCAAGACCCCTTTTTTAGGAGCGGCAAGACCCCTTTTTTTAGGAGCTGCAAGACCCCTTTTTTTAAGAGCTGGAAGTCCACACATTTTGTTTGAAGGGCTGCAAGACCACACTTTAGAAGCTGCAAGACCCCTCGTTTTTAGGAGCTTCAAGACCACTGTTTCAAGTGCTGCAAGACCATTTTTTAGGAGCTGCAAGACCGCTTTTTTTAGGAGCTGCAATACAACTTTTTTAGGAGCTGCAAGACCACTGTTTTTTAGGAGCTGCAAGACCACTGTTTTTTTTTTGAGCTGCAAGACCACTGTTTTTCTTGGAGCTGCAAGACCACTGTTCTTTTAGGAGCTGCAAGACAACTTTTTTTAGGAGGTGCAAGACCCCTTTTTTTAGGAGCTGCAAAACAAGTTTTTATGAGCTGCAGGACTACTTTTTTTAGGAGCTGCAGGACCACTTTTTAATGGAGCTGCAGGACCACTTTTTAATGGAGCTGCAGGACCACTTTTTAATGGAGCTGCAGGACCACTTTTTTTAGGAGCTGCAAGACCACTTTTTTTTAGGAGCTGCAGGACCACTTTTTTTAGGAGCTGCAAAACCACTTTTTCAGGAGCTGCAAGACCATTTTTTGAGGATCGGCAAACCCACTTTTTCAGGAGTGGCAAACCCACTTTTTCAGGAGCGGCAAGACCACTTTTTCAGGAACGGCAAGACCACTGTTTTTAGGAGCTGCAAGACCACTTTTTTTAGGAGCAGCAAGACCACTTTTGTTTAGGAGTTGCACGACCACCTTTTTTTTAGGAGCTGCAAGACCAACTTTTTTTAGGAGCTGCAAGACCAACTTTTTTTTAGGAGCTACAAGACCAACTTTTTTTTTAGGAGTTGCAATACCACCCTTTTTTTGGGAGCTGCAAGACCACCCTTTTTTTTAGGAGCTGTAAGACCACCTTCTTGTAGGAGCTGCAAGACCACTTTTTCAGGAGCTGCAAGACCACTTTTTCAGGAGCTGCAAAGCCACTTTTTCTCAGGAGCTGCAAGACCACTTTTTCTCAGGAGCTGCAAGACCACTTTTTTTAGGAGCTGCAATACAATTTTTTAGGAGCTGCAGGACCACTTTTTTTAGGAGCTGCAAGACCACTTTTTTAGGAGCTGCAAGACCACTTTTTTAGGAGCTGCAAGACCACTTTTTTTAGGAGCTGCAAGACCACTTTTTTTAGGAGCTGCAAGACCACTTTTTTTAGGAGCTGCAAGACCACTTTTTCAGGAGCTGCAAGACCACTTTTTTTTAGGAGCTGAATGACAATTTAATAAATATCACTTGGCAACGAAGTTATGCCTCATGAAAAGAATCTCGTCTGTGCATGTGAACTAAAAACAAATTGAAGAAAATATATAATATTAGAAAACAATCTTTAGTTACAAAGTTATAAGACATGGAAATCACAAAACTTTTCATCAGTATTCCAATACACATCCGACCGGTGACGCATAAAGAAAGCTGAAAACACATTAGGGGAAAAGTCTATAACAATACTTTTTAAAAAAAATTGAAAAGATAGTAATTACAGCTAATTTTTTAAATGAAATTATTCATGAGAATTTAGAAAGAATTATCCAATGCCATAAATATTTTCTTCTCTAGTTAGTGTGGCAACAAATAAATGACAATCTTAAAATGAGAAAAAGAAATGCTTCCTTCTTGAAGCGAGAAGAGTTCCGGTGCAGAATGTTTCATAGCTTCAATTAAGTACCTCGTGGTAAAAGCAATTTTACAGTATATTCAAGCCAACTTTCGTTATGTTTTCAATTATAATCACACGCTGTAACCAAAAATTTGAATTTTATTTTAAGTTAGCCAAAAACCAATGTCTTGACATACATTTCGCTTCATTCTTTATAACCTCTTTCAATTCAATCCCAGATAAATTCAATGCTCAAAAAGAATTTTATTTCTATTTTAATATCAACAAAGTAAAATAATGATTCACGATTGAAGTGAAAAGAATCTGGCAGTTTACAAAAAAAATATTAATCTTTCCTAACAGAATCTTGCAATCTTTCCTAAATGTTAGAGCGGAAACGGAGAGATGACGATCTTAAGAAAGAGGGGGGAAATGCTTCCTTTTTGAAGCGAGAAGAGTTCCGGAGCAGAATATTATCTAAGCAAATAGCTCATAATATATGCAAAAGCCATTTTGGAAGAAATAATTGCTTAGTTAATAAGCCATTTAAGTGAGTTTATTGAAGAGCATCAAACTGAAGATGGTACATAATTTATCCTTGAACTTTGATTCTAGAAAATTTCTCTTTGTTGTAATATTATACAGTTTAAGTAATTATTGATTTGATTGGCTGCTCAAATAAAAAAATTCACTGGTAACCATATTTTAGTTTTGTAAAAATGTTTCCTAATAACAGGTAATTAATAATGACAACATATTAAAATGCGTTTCTTTTTATTCATATCAAGTGATTCTTAAGAAATTATTGGCTTAAAACAGATATTCCTTATTAAGTTGGTCCATGGGGAGAATTACAGATGACCATGAGTGTGCAGAACACAGGTCTCCTGGATGCTTTGGGAGTACAAACTCTTTTCGAAGTCGAGGGGGGGGGCCAGAGATCTTAAAATGCAGGACACCCGGGAATGTGGAACATCATATAAATGAATGCAGAGGATTCATATTAGGTGTTCAATTCAGTTTATGCGATCCTATTTGTAATATATTGCGTTCTGCCTTATGGTTCAATAGTTCGTGAGTTCGATCCTCACCATAGGCGTAGTGGTTCAGAATCAACTTTTAACTATAGTTTCTGGTCTATTTATCCCTCGTGTCCCAAAATTGACCGTTGAGTGGCGCTCATGTTTGTTCCTATTGAACTTATATATTATCTCATGATCATTTTCGCTTATAAACACATCGCTAAACGTAAATCTTAATAATATTCTTTTCAGTCTGTGAGGGGAAAAAACTGAATGGATAATTTATACTACTTTTGTAACAAATAGCTAAAATCTTTACATTTGTGGTTGTTTTCACTGCATATCTCCGGTATTCAGCAACGCTGAATCAGTTCTGGAAAGGCCCGGGAATAAGGTCAGCAGCCGCATTGGAACAGGACTCGGACCTCAAGTGCCTTCTGGTGATGACCATCTGACTCTTGAGGGCTCCCGGGTACCTTTGAATTTATTTCAAGTGTGTCATTTTCAATCATAAATTCTATGCTTGCATGAGTTAAAAATATAAAAAGGAAAAATTGAAATCATTCTAGAATATTGAAATTTAATCATCACAGGTGATCTTTCTTCTGTTTTGTTTTATTGACTTATATTCTATTTCTTATTATTTTATGGATTTTAAGTGCACGTGAAATGACACTAGTAAAACTGGTGAGTCCAACAGGTGGGCAAGAACAAGTAGAATTATTCAAGGACTCATCTATTAATTCAAATTAAAAAATAAGTGAATTTAAAATTTGAAACTCCTTATTTGAAATTCTGCTTATTCAAATTTGGAGCCTTGTGCCAATCATTTTATTGTTTGAACCGATTTTATATGTTTACAAAATTAATTGAAATTTAAGTCCTCAAATCAAAACTATAGCATTTTGATCCCAAATATAATTCAAAACTCAATAAAAAAATTTATTTCTCTTCGAATTGTAAACATTCCCAAAGTTCGAAAACAATTTTATTTTTGAATAGTTTTCTTCAACTCTTCAAGAATAGCTAAATATTTAAAATGTATCCAAATAATGAAGTTTTTTCTAGAGAGATTCGATTACGTAAATAGGCCCGAGGCAATTATTTTCACTCAATGGCTTTTCATCAAAAATATATGTATAGAATTTCAATTTTATGAGATCGAAATCACAAACCTTTTTGTAATTCTTAATATAATTTCTCTGCGTGTGTTATATGTATTCAAAATTATAATCTCGTTATTTAGTCTTTCAATTATTAAAATTAACATTCACTTTGCAATTTTCCAACAATTTATTTCAGAAACATTAATAATGGTCTTTTTTTATGTCAAAATACGTCACAACTAATGTCGCATACATTTTCCGAATATCACTTAGTTTGAACTTTCTGCCTTAGGCTGTATTTCTTATTTAGAGCGGTTAACAAATAAAAATTTCGATAATTGTATATCCAGAACCAAGTATTTTATGTTTATAATTATTTAAATTTTTTTGTGAAGCTATATGAAGAACTATTTTTAAAAATCGATCTGGATTAAGCGGTGTAGAATGATTCCCAGAAATTCACAGTTATGATTATTCCAATAATGTTTACGTAATCATAATGTTTTAAAACTTTGTTTTAAGCAGACTTTGTGAGTCAATTGTTAAATACATATTTTCAGTAAGTTTTTGAAAAATGTAAAAGATGTGTTAATTTAGAAATATAAGTAAATTGTTTTCGATTTTAAGCTCCAGTCTTCATTGTCAAAAAATATTATTTATGCGAAATAAATTACTGAGTCATATTCTGAAATGAAAACGGCAATATCAAATTTAAAAATCTTACTACATTCGTTAATCTTCTTAGAGTAGAGATGATTTTAAAAATTAAAATTACAGCAATTATTGAACAATTGTAAATATGGCAAAAAATGCACAAAATATTGATATATATTATCACTTTTTTTATAGTTTCTTTCAAATTCCTTTTATGCCTGGAATTTGCTTTAGATATTTTCATTATAACGGAACCTAACTAATTAAATATCAAATTCCTCTAAGCTGCTTAAAGTTAAAACTTACAGTTTTTAAAACAAAAATTTTATGACTTTTTTATAAAAAATATCATTAAATTCCTCCATTTTTATGATATTAAATTCTTATGAAGTATAATAATAGATAAAATTCATTCTTTGAGAACCAGTATTTATTAAAAAAGAATACGGGAATTGATTATTTTAAAACTTTTATTGCGTGTATTAATACATATAATATTGTGAAATAATTAAAAAAATTATCACAATCTGTTTTAACATTTAGAAAGAGTTTTGTGTGTCGTGAAAAAGTTTATGGAATCATGATTAGAATAGGATTTTGGACTTTTCTGTTCGGCAGAGTCTGAGAAAATTACTCAATTGGAAAGGTTTACATACATTGAAATCAATTTTTGATTCTCCATTACTTCGAATACTTCAATACTAATATTCAGAAATATTTCATCTTAATGAACATTTATGATGATTATTTATGCAATCATACTTTAAAATTCTTCGCAAGATAAATATGTATTACATCATTTATAATGTCTAATGAACAAAAAAGAGCATGGGATATTAATGGATACATAATTTAGTTTTATGATGGACATGTTTTTTTAAATTTTGTTCTGCATGTGCTTTTAATTATATTTAGCAAAATTAACTATAATTAGCGTATATTATCAGATTTAAATTTTAATCAGAATTATCATAAGGCATTTGGGATTTATTTTATGATGATCACAATATTTAAAATAGGCTATAATAATGTAACAATTGAAGGTTTTCATGAAAAAAATCAGAAGAAATCTTGCGGTACAGTTCTTGCAAAAATGTTTATATTAACTACAAGTTTTTTATTTGAGTATATTACTATGAACTACTTAAAAATACATTTTCAGAAATAAATTTGTTTCAGATTATAGAATAATGAAAAATAAGATTATTTTCTGTGAAAGATGAGTGCAAAGTGCGCGCGCATATTCTCTCTCCATGAACACGCGTCCATTCCACTTAAGAATGCATACACACATAAATTTAATAACTCAGAAACCAATATAATTAAACGGTAAAACTAAAAGAAGTAAACCATGAAATAGTTACAGAAATATTTAATAGTTGTTGTTTGGTGCCAGCTAAGCTGGCATTGTGGGGTGCGCTGCTCCACTTTTTCAACTGAACCCTAGTTTGGTGTGGAATCCGGCTTCTTCAGTACACACATGCCATAGGTACCCGTTTATAGGGTAGGCAACTATTCACAATCCATTCATACAAGGAAAGGACAAAGGATAGATAGAGAGTGAAAGTACATCCATGTCCGAACCGGGATTCAAACCCAGGACCTCCCTATCCGCAATCAGGCACGCTGACCACTAGACAAGTTGGGCGGCATTCACATCCTGTGTTGCGTTCTTTCTGCTGTCACGCTTATTCCATGTGAGAGAACGGCCTTGACCATCTCATATTTATATTCAAAACTGTTACCATTTTTGCATGGCTAAAAGTGATTTACTAAATATTTCATGACGACTGCATCAAATTGAAGCGGATATCTGTACAAATAAGTATACCCCATACACTATTTCAAAACATTTAAAGTTTTAAAGGAAAACTTCGATATATATATATATATATATATATATATATATATATATATATATATATATATATATATATATATATATATATCAAGCTGACCCAGCCACGCGTTGCAGTGGCTGAGTTTTTATAATACATTGAATCAATTTTTTACTAATTCTTTTGTATAATCAAATTAATATTTTCTAAAAAAATTTATCGGTTCATTCATATGAGATTAAAAATAAAACGTTTCGCAAAAATTTAAAAGTAACAGGTAAAGTATCGAAATTTTGAAATTAAGTACAAACCAACATATACTTTCTGAATTTACATTTTATTCATCTTATATTAAATTATAGTTTGTAATCAGTGACTTACTCTTATAAAATATACTATATAAATTAAAAACATCTAAAAATAAATTGTTATAAATGAGGTAGATAACATAGACATAGAACTATTATTTTTTCAATTTTAAATTAATTAAAATTATCTAAGTACTACTTTGTGTACAACATTCCTGGTTAACCTGTCTTTCGCTAACACGAAGAGATTTGATGGTTTTCCTACACGTGAGCAGGCAACATATAGCTGTCCATGTGAGAAACATGTGTTTTCCAAATCCAAACCACAAATAGACATTGTTTGGCCTTGAGATTTATTTATGGTCATCGCAAAAGCTAAACAAATCGGAAATTGGAGCCTTTTAAACGGTATTGGAGATTCTGACGCTATTAGTGGAATACGTGGAAACAGGACGATATCTCCTTTAAATTTTTCCGTCAAAATTGTTGCTTAGAAAATATATTCTGTCATTTCTTTTATGACTAAGCGTGTGCCGTTACATAATTGAGGTGGGTTTAAATTACGTAGAGGAATAATTGGTGAACCAATTTTCAATTGAAGATTGTGTGGTGGCATTCCTGGCATATCCAGAGAATTCAAAAATTCAGTTGGAAAGTTTACGGCTTCGTTTTCATCAATAACTGTGTCGATTGATTTAAGAGACATCAAATCACCGGGCAACATCTGTTGTATATTGAAGTTAATTTCGTTGGCATCAAAGTTTCTTGCTGCCAAAATAGCACGATTACAGAGCCAATTATCAAATTATAAAAGAAAAATAAAAAAATAAAAGTCTATAAAGAAATACTTACATGTTTTCGAGGTGGTATGAAAATTAGTAGAGAAAACCAGTAATAAATAAAATTTTATTTTACTATTTATAATATTAAAAATATTCAAATTGAACACTACTCAATAATAACACAATACAAAGTATAATTATAAAAATGATTCATGAAAAATTGTTACAGTATGATTATACATCATGAAAATATATGTAAATTCTATATTCAACCACGCGCTTGCGCTCGCACGCTAATTTACTCTGGGAGATACTATAATCTAGAAAAATAAACACGTCGCCATCTGCCGAATACCTGTGCAACTTAGATGCTAAATCACCAACTATTTGGAATTTACAGAACTAACTGATAAATAAACACTAATATCGTATAATAAATATTGAGATCAATAATTAAGAGATAAAAACTATTCTATCTTTTAAGTTGGGCTATATTATAAATGGTTACAAAATTTTATCAAAATCGGTTCAGTAGTTTCGGAGTTTATCGCGAACATACATCATGACACACGAAATTTTTATGTATATAGAATTGCTGACCCAGCCACGCTTTGCTGTGGCTGAGTAATTATAATACATTGAATGAATATTTTACTAACTCTTTGGTACAATCAAATTAATATTTTCTAAAAAATTTAAAATAGGTTCATTCTTATGAGATTAAAAATAAAACGTTTCACCAAAATTTAAAAGTAATAGGTAAAGTATCGAAATTTTGAAATTAAGCATAAATCAACATATACTTTCTGAATTTACATTTTATTCATCTTATATTAAATTATAGTTTGTAATCAGTGACTTACTCTTATAAAATATACTATATAAATTAAAAACATCTAAAAATAAATTGTTATAAATGAGGTAGATAACATTGACATAGAACTATTATTTTTTCAATTTTAAATTATTAAAACTAAAAATTTTTTCCGCGGTATTATACTGAAATAAAAAAAATTAAAAGAATTTATCATTTGAATAAATAAATTAGATCAAAATGTACTGCTGAATAAATTAATAATTATCAAATTATAAAATAAAAATAAATAAAAGGCTATCGAGAAATACTTACATGTTTTCGAGGTGGTATGAAAATTAGTAGAGAAAAACAGTAATAAATAAAATTTTATTTTACTATTTATAATATTAAAAATATTCAAACTGAAGCACTGCACAATAATAACACAATACAAAGTATAATTATGAAAATGATTCACGAAAAATTGTTACAGTATGATTATACATCATGAAAATATATGTAAATTCTATATTTAACCACGCGCTTGCGCGCGCACGTTAATTTTCTCGAAGGTGGTATAATCAAGCAAAATAAACACGTCGCCATCTGCCGAATACCTGTGCAACTTAGATGCTAAACCGCCACCTATTAGGAACTTACAGAACTAACCAATAAATAAACACTAATGTCGTATAATAAATATTGAGATCAATATAATTAAGAGATAAAAACTATTGTATCTTTTAAGTTGGACCATATTATAAATGATTACAAAATGTTATCAAAATCCGTTCAGTAGTTTCGGAGATTATCGGGAACATACATCGTGACACGAAATTTATATATATATATATATATATATATATATATATATATATATATATATATATATATATATATATATATATATATATATATATATATATATATATATAAAGAATAATATACAAATTATATTAGAAATAACATTGTAAGAATGCAATCTTTACTAAACAAATTTAAAATCCGTGTCAAGGTTGGACTTACATTTGACTGCCCATATCTTGAGGCCCCGAAATGATCTGCATGCTCTCCTTGATGCACTGCGCAGACAGATTCAGCTCATTGACGATTTCCAGCAACCGCGGCAGAAGCATTTTGATGGCAGAGTTGGTCATCTTCGTCCCGTCCCTGTCCATCTCCTTCCACGTCTCCAGCAAGTTGCGTTCGTCGATCGCATATTTAATATCGGAAGCGCTGTTTGCTGTGCGAAGCAGAGCCACAAATGTCAGGACGAGCAGTTGAGCGCCCTTCATGCTCACAAAAGGACTTGTAATGAATGCAATGATCGCTCTGCGTGCGACCAATGGGCAGTTTCCCCCTTCCTTGTTTGTGTAGAAAATGCTGAATAAGGAATATCCTAAGCATATTTGCGATGAAATGAGGCGCTTAAATGCATGCATTTACTTACTCATTATCATTCTAAAACAGTATGGCAGAGAATGCTTTATTATCTCCTTAAGGAATATTTTTATGTAGTAAGCTCTCAGAAATATCGAACAGGAATACAAAGCATTCATTCATTTGAAAGTCACATTTTCCCTTTTTAATTATTATCATATAAAAAAATTTAAAATTAATGAAACGTAAGGAATGTAAAGGAAATTTTTTAGTGCTCTCACCTCAACTTATAATATATTATTGATTAACAGTTTCGCTACCTCTTTCTGAATCAGTTGAATGCAACAACAATCTCGCAGTTTAAGGTCTAATAATGAGACCAACACCTATGGCGGCAAACCCCTCTCCGAACCAGTAGAGGGACCATTCAATGATCTTACAGTCAACATTCCTTGGAGGTTTTGGAACACAATCTTTCCTGACTCAAGAATCCTATTCATATTTGAGCATGCCAAATATCTAACTTCCCTAGCGGTTTCCGTGTTTCAAAGAAAGAATGGAACGGAAGTTTAAAATGTACAGGAGAGTGAGGTACTCTATTCATTTATCGATGCCAATGTACAACGATAGTCTTGGACAATGTCTAGTTGTTGTTTTCAGCAGCATGCTGCCTTAAGTTGGGCTCCACCAGTTAGATAGAGGCAGCCGGGTGGAGTCTTCGTGATTTGGAAGCAGGGACACCCAATACTTGGCCTGCCACCCCCAGAGGTAACATTTCACTTGGAGGACATTGCGATCACACCCGGTTTTAATGTGCCCCAGTTGCCATTAGCGAACATGACGAATCTTAGATTAAGCCGAGATTCGAACTCTCTACCTTCCGACACTGAGAACAATGCCCTAACCAACCAGGACACTGTGGCCTCGGACAATGTCTTGTATTGGACACGAAATCTACAGCATGGTGAATAACTCCTTTTCCCCACCAAATAACAGCAACTTCGATTTTTGAAGAATTTATTTTGCAATTTATGTATTACTTATAAATAAAGAAAATTCAACTGGAGATGCACAGAAAATCAAGATAAAAATCTTGGATCTCTTTTCGCTTACGAAGTGTCGGCCTTTACTTCTTCGTCTGTGATAAGTCCTTGAAGGAAGACATTGCGGTACTGACAGGGAACGCTGGAATTGAAGCGTGAGGAACCGAGTCTTGGCGGTGAGAGCCAATCAGCAGAGAGCTGAGGGGCGGAGCAATCAGTTGAAGATTTTTATTCTACTTGAAAATAGAGGAAATAATAAAAATGAAATAAAATTTATTATATACAGAGTGAAAATAGAAAAAATAATAAATTATCCTGAATATAAATGAAGAGAATTAGAGAAAATAAGAGTAATATAAGTTTAAATAATACACTATATATACAAAAATTATATTAAATATATTCCTCTAAATAATGTCTGGCGATTTTCCTATATTTACAGTCTTCTATGAGATACTCATAGCAAAAACTTGATTAAATGCACCTTCTGTGTTGTTAATTCCTTTATCATAGAAATTTTTAATGAGGTTAGTAATATGCTCTAGAATATCAAAAATTTTCCGATCTTTTGAAATGTTTTTATTGCGAATAGAGTAGGGCGCCTTCGTAATTTTTCTAAGCACTTTATATTGAAACACTCTAAGTTAGTGTTTGTCTCTTTGTTGAATATATATATATATATATATATATATATATATATATATATATATATATATATATATATATATATATATAAATATATATATATATAAATATATATATATATAAATATATATATATATAAATATATATATATATAAATATATATATATATAAATATATATATATATATAAATATATATATATATAAATATATATATATATAAATACATATATATATATATATATATATATATATATATATATATATATATATATATATATATATATATATATATATATATATATATATATATATATATATATATATATATATATATATATATATATATATATATATATATATATATATATATATATATATATATATATATATATATATATATATATATATATATATAAATGTAAAATCAGATGTGTAGCCAAAAGCTCAAGAATACATAAAATATAAGTGCAAAATTAGACATATAACCAGAATCACAAGAATACATAAAATTTATGTTTTAAGATTAGCAGTACATTTAGCGCAAAAGCAGCTAGAATAGTATTACTAAGATATAGTTAATAGTATAATTTATAAAATATGCAAAGAATATAATATAATGAGACAAAATACAATGAAAAATGCCAAATAGAAAATAATAATAATATATTGAAAAATTAAATGTCAAAAGTAGAATATCAGAAGGAAGACAACACATTGAAATATTATAGCATTGAAATATTAAATGGAAAACGATATATTGAAATATCAAATGGAAAATAACACATTGAAAAATACAATGAAAAGAATTACATTGAAAACACTTTAAAGAAAGATAAATATAAATGTTTTGCTTCTTTTCTTGTTTGATGCTTTGATTTTTGGTATGGCTTTGGGGTGTGATGGCTATTTTAAGACTATGTCTTGGGCCATTGCAGAAAAGCCATAATTTGTGCCAATGTGGTCAACACCCCCTGATGAAGCTGGCCATATTGGTACTTTATTCCATTTATATTTATCTTTATTCCATTTATATTTATCTTCCTTTAAAGTGTTTTCAATGTAATTCTTTTCATTGTATTTTTCAATGTGTTATTTTCCATATGATATTTCAATATATCGTTTTCCATTTAATATTTCAATGCTATAATATTTCAATGTGTTGTCTTCCTTCTGATATTCTACTTTTGACATTTAATTTTTCAATATATTATTATTATTTTCTATTTGGCATTTTTCATTGTATTTTGTCTCATTATATTATATTCTTTGCATATTTTATAAATTATACTATTAACTATATATATATATATATATATATATATATATATATATATATATATATATATATGCATCCGTAAGCTTGAGTGGTTTTTTAACAACGTTATTGATATGTGGAGTCCATATAAGTTAAGTAGTAAATGTTAATCCAAGATATTTAGTGGTTTTCACTTTCGGAATGATTTTATCGAATAGTTAGAGTATATTATGTTGAAGTAATTTAATTTTATTTCTCTTTTTTCTGTTAAATACTACAAAGCTGGGATTTATCAGCATTTATATTTATTCTCGATTTAATGCACCAGTTTTCGATGTTAATGAACGCATTTTGAAGTTTATGAATAGCATTATTCGGCCTCATAGAATCAGCTATAATAGCAGTGTTATCTGCGTAGAAAGCAATTTGAATTGAATTATTGTCCAAACCGGGAAATCATGGGTGAAAAATTGGTATAAGATTGGGCCCAGGATGTTACCTTGGGGGACTCCAGCTTTGATGTTCAGAGTTATAGAGTTTTCATTATTGTATTTAAAATGGAAGAAGCGATGAGTTAGATATGAGGTGATGAGTAAAACCATATCAGTGTTTATATGTTGAGTTTTATGACTTTATACAGACAGACAACGAGAAGAAGAGGCCCTGTTCTATTCCTATTGGCTATCAGGTTGTGCCTCTACTTCAGTCTAGAATGTCGGACACCCTGCACGGAGTGCCAGGTGCCCGCTGGGAACCGTAATCTGGAAGCTTGAGCCTTAAGAGGTTCTCCAGAACGCTCGACACATTGTTTGAGAGACGAATGCTTTACAACGGTGGGGCTTTCAAGCCTACAGTGATCTACGCAGTAGACCACTGTATCACAGTTCGGAATACAAATTTGAAATAACAGAATTAATAAGATAGGATCAAGTGAAACAGAAAAAAAATGTTAACAGGATCTAAATAAATTTAAGTAAGGATGGCTGAAATATTTACATAATTTACGAACAGAAATTGATTATAGTTAATGAAATTTAGAAGTTTATAGGAATAAAATGTAATTAGTTCTTTACATGTCTTGAAATTTAGATAAGTACAAAGTACTAGTAATTTTGGAAATTGAAAAACTGGTGATTAGTTTGTTTGTTACTTGAATTGAAAAATTTAGTTAATTTTCGAGATCTGTTGACTCTGCTTCTGAGTTATAAGGTTCTTGTTGGTGAGCAGCCAGGTCTTTACACATTTGGAGTCCTTTTTCATGAAGGAAAGTAATTATTTGTATTAATTTTTTTGTTCTGAACTTGTTCGTTGTGCAGAATTTTAGGAACTGGTAGTTGGTTTGAATAGATGATTTTTTGGTTATGTAGATCTTTGGTTTGAGGACATTCTGTGATATAAGAATGTATGACTTTATACAGTAGGCCTTCGTCCCACACTCTATCGAATGCTTTTGCTACGTCAAGCATGATCATAGTTATATACACATTGCGATGAATATTTTGACCAATAATCTCAGTAATTCTTATGAGTTGTTTAACAGTTGATAAGTTGTTTCTGAAGCCATACTGTTCATTCGGAATTAGGTGAAGATAACATTTATTTCTATTGTAAATTAATTTTTCAAATATTTTTCCTAAAACTGGAAGCAGGCTGATAGGTCTGTAGTTTTTAGGTATTCTGGGATCTTTTCCAGGCTTTGGGAAAAGAATTATGATAGCAGTTTTCTAGATTATAGGAAAATATGATATTTTAAGGCAGTTATTATAAATATTAATGCGTTTGCGAATAAAGTCCAATGGTAAATATTTGATCATATTGAAGGTAATATTGTCTTCTCCTGTGACTTTTTTGGTCTTTAGATTGTTAATAATTTTAATTATTTCATCATCATTCGTTAGTGTGATGGTATTATGAGGAATATTAGCTTGCATATGGTTATGAATAAAAGAATTAATATTATTGGTAAAGGACTCATCTGGGACTTTGTTGAAATTGTAGAAATATGGTATAAGCAAAAATGTTCAGTTTTTCATAGTTTTTATAAAGTGGTCCATTTTGGTCATTAATGTAATGATTAGTTGTTGTTTTTCTTCTTAATTGTTTTGCAAATTTCCATATAGAGTTCTTTTCTGTGCTAAGACTTTCTATTTTATCTTGCCATTGTTTAGTCCTGTAGTCTGTGCATTTTAATTTTCTTATTAAGCTTGTTGACTGTGGTTTTGAGTCGTGGGTTCAATGTTTTATGACATTGTTTCCTGATGCGATTTCTTTCATTTATGATTTCTCTTATGCTATTTGGTAATTTTAAGTAATTTTTGTGGTATTTAATTTTATGGGTTACTATTTCTTTTGCATGATTGATATTTTCATTGAATAAATTTATATCATTATTTATTTTATTTTTAATTTCTTGATTATTATTACTATTGGGTTGATTATTGTTGATTAATGATTGATTTTCTTTGTTAACTTGATCTTGAAGAATATTATAGTAGAGTTGCCAGTTGGTTCTGAATAAAAATTTATGTGCAATATTTTTCTTTATTTTCAGGCAGTCAAGAACTGGAGAGTGATCAGAAGGGAGATCATAGATAGTCTGTGCTGATAGTGGGAAGCTGGTATTTGTAAGAAAAATGTGTAAGATGTCTCCTTGGTGTGTATAGTGGAAGTGCCTAGGTTCGATGAGGGCAATTATTTTTAAATTATGATTTTGGGTTATTTCTAATAATTTAGTTCCATTTTTATTAGTAGTGTTGCATCTCCAGGTGATGTTCTTGCCGTTAAAGTCACCTCCTGCAATTGTCGGAATATTTGCAGGTAGAATTTCTATAATTTTTTGTCTTGTAAATTATGCTTAGGTCTGTTGTAATAGCTAGTAATTTTGAATTTTAGATTATTTTCCAGGTTCAAGGTAAAGAATTAATTTAATGAGACTAATATACCAAACTTATACGGGCTATAACTGGTATCAATTCGGGAATTCCCATTCCAGTTACTGGAAAGATTGCCCAAAGGATCAAGATATTCAGTTCATTAAATAGAGGACTATGTATTACATACATGACTATGTATTACATGCGTGATGTCTGATATTGGACTCCTAACCTTTTATACTCAGAAATCAAATACGGCATCCAATACAGAAATCCAATACTCGTTCCAATACGGCAACTTAAACTTCTATAAACAGACTTTAAAAAATTGCACCAATTTGGCTATTTTTGTGCGAAATATTTAGGTAAAGGTCTTATAAAAATGATGAATGCCATCTAGAGTAAGCAACCGAAATACGTCAATAAATAAGCTCATCATGGTCAAGTGGAGAATTCAATCCTAGTCACCATTTTGCATATCTTTTGAGAATTTTCCTCCCTTGTGGTGCGTGATTTTGAATGTCTAATTATAAAATAATTTTACTGGAAGCTAGTATGCAGAGTGAATTATCAAAGGCTTTACAACTACTTTAATTGTTAAAAAGTGGAATGCGTACTATCAAATGTGTTTCCCATTTTTTTTATTTAGGTTTTCTAATTAATGAATCAAATCACAGACTTTCGTTTCCATTCTGAAAAATTTGTTTCATTTCAATTCATGTTTTAACTAATGAATTGAATTTTAAAGATTATTCATATAACACGATATGTAAATAATTATTAAACAATGATGCTATAGATACGTAACAATTTTTTTCATTTTGCTGCTTACTATAATTTCAAACTTGACGTAAAAAAATGGGAGTAAATAATTCATTTCCTGTATATATAGTAAACAGAGAGTAATGCTACAGAAGTTTCAAGGAGATTCAACATTTAGGAAATAATGCGAGTTTGAATCTTTTCTTAACCTGATGGTATTTATGAAAAAATTCAATGCTTGTTAGTTGAAAAATACTATTTCAGGATGTCTGTTATGTTTCTCAGTAAACATTCTAGAAACCGGTGCATGTTTTGTGCGATGTTTAATTACATTGCAAATCATTATTTAATTTTCATCAACCTAAATTCACTGTTTCAAGGTTATACATAATTTATTATTGCAAATAAAATTCGGAACTGAACTTCAGAATAGAGTTCTGACACATTGTTCAAACCGAATTCTGTAGGCTTTTGAATAGAATTCTAAAAGAAAATTTTCAGATATCAAGAAAACATTTTCAAGCAGAACTTAAAAATGTGCCCAAATATAACTTTAAGATAACTTCAAAAAGAAAAATATAAGTTTTGAGGTTTACCGAAATTTCAATTAAATTTCTCTTTAGTTCGTCACGTTGCCCTCATCTACGGATCGGTGCTCGAGAAGTGCACTGGATTCACTCTGACACAGCAATCCATGGATTTGGTTCATTTACGTCGTAGGATTTAGAGAATTTCTTTGCGGTTGTTTCTTTGTAAGAAGAGAAATATTCTTAATAAATATTTTCCCTCATTCTGTATTGTACTTGGTTCATTGAGATTGGAACTACGCAATTCGTGTTGTTCTAAAGCATATTATTGTTCAGTGCCTCCTAGCTTTAAATCACGGTTTTTGAACAATTTTTGAAACCCTGAAAAGGGAAATTTCCCTACCTTAATTTTTAACGAAACTTCACGAATTATTCTGAAATAGCCCACTTCCGTTAGAAGATCTCGCGCCATGGCAGAATATGTACACACACTCTCTCTCTCTTTCATGCAGTGTTCTTAATTTGGAGAATATTCTCTATAAACTCTGACTATTACAATTAAAAGATTAAATGTGTCTTCTTTTACAAATTAATATGATCTAAAAGATTTACCATTAAATTTTGTGTTCCATTTATAATTTATTGTTACGATGTATTTTTACTCAAATAATTTTAGTTTCCCCAAATTTACTGATTTTTGATTATTATATATTTTCTTCTGAAATAAATAATAATATGAAGGAGTTACACGTTAAAAAAAGGGTCGGGGGTTGCAATATCCTCCATATGAAGATATCCCCAATATATCCGAAGAATATCCCCAATACCTCTGGGAGTGGCAGATCAAGTATTGGGGACTTCTGCTTTACCCTTATTTTTAAATTAGAAACTCAGTGGTTTCACTCCGCTTGCAATCTCCGGCCGCTGATACTGATTAGGAGGGTGACCTCCCCCACTAAACTGCTGGAGTTCCGTGGGTGGGCGTTGTGTCCACAGTATTCTGTTACGTTCGAAGTCCTTTCGCTGAGTTGCCCTATAATATTTGCGAGGAGGGTGGCCTGCTCAAGTGGATCGAGTGTTTGTTAGGTTCCTAGCCTAAATGGCCATGTACCTTCTGTTCCTAAGAAATTTTTCTACTCCTAACTTTAGTTGAGATTAACATAATGATTTCAAAACATAATGTTATTTAAACACAAAAGATTAAGAAAATATTTTGCTTAGGTTAAAGTGCTCCCAACGATAGTTCTTTGCATGAGATTGAATAAATATAAAAAAGAAAAATTTGAATACACATTACAAACAAGAGTGCAAAAAAATTTTTTTTAAATTACAGTTATATACATAGTATTAATATTACTAGATAAAGACAAAATATTTTTTTATTCTATTATATATACATAAATACATATAAAAAAATAAACTAAAAAGAAATATGCATATATATAAATACAAATTTTTTCCTTTTCTTTCTTTGTTTATTTTTTTTTAAGTATAAGAAGAAGAAATTATTTATTTCTACTTTTTGGGAGGCAAATAGATAAGTTTGAATGTGGTTTAGCCCGCAGAACCGCCCTTGGTCTGTGGAAATTGGAAAGTTCATAGGGACTGTAGTTTTCAATTGCTTGAATTTCAGAGTTATCAATTTCATAAAGATTGTTGTAGAAGAGAAAAGCAAGGAATCGGACGTATCTAGATAGGGGAAGGACACCCAAATTGTTTCTGATGTGTTCGTTTCTGATGTAGAAGTCTGATTGAATGATCTCCTCCTCTGACCGCTGTTGAAAATTACGAGGCGCCTGGCGAATAGAATCTTCCACCCGGCTGCTCTCATTTAACTGAGCGGGGCCAACTCTGGGCTCGGTTGAAAGAATTACGCTGGTGCAACCACATTTTGTTTTGTTGTAAGAACATTTACACAAATAATGTTTCCATTGCATCATCTAAAGGAGAACTTATATATATATATATATATATATATATATATATATATATATATATATATATATATATATATATATATATATATATATATATATATATATATATACAATTACATTTTTCAAAAATTAGAGGACGTTGAATGGCAAAAATCTTCCCAAATCAATTACTTAAATTACGTTGAAATGTGTTCCAAAAAACATTTAATAATAATGCAGCTTAAATATAAAAAGCAAAGATTAAACTATGAATATTAAAATTAAAAAAAAGATATCAGTAAGATATTTTGTTTGTGCATTTTTCGCAGATTTAATTTTTTAGTATTTTTCAAATTTGAATCATTTTTTGCACATTAATTTTTTATTTGTTGCTTTGAAAATTCTTTCGCAGCTTTCTTACATTAGAAAAACATATTTTCAAATATGGGTTTTTAAAAAAGATATCTAATCAATGCATTTTTTACTAAACATTTACTGTGAAAACATGAAAAATTTTATTAAAAAATAGTAAAATATGGCAAAAAAGTTTCTCTGAAACTAAGAAAGAGAAAAAAAAGTCAAACTCAAATGGATGCATATATCAATGATGTTAAAATATTTTCTTCAAATTTTAATAAGATTTGAGATGCGATGAATATTTTCATTGTGATCATAGCAAAACATAAAAACATGAACATATTTTTAAAATATGTTCAAAAGTACTATAACAAGAATTATTGATCTGAAAGCTTTATTGAAGAAATATTATTTATACATTAAAAAAAATTATTAATGTATTTTTCATGAATTGTTTTTCATTTTCCACTTTCTGTGATACCTTTAATCAAAGAAAGAATAATTTGTTTTTTAAAAAATAAGAATTTTTCTCCATATAATAAACTTTTTTAAAAATCAGAAAAGAAAAGAAATCGAATTAATGAACTGTACATGCTCATGCCCGTGTAAAATAAATATTAAGGATAAAAAGTGGTAGTGAAACAATTTTGACTTTCAGAATAATTATTTTCAGATATAATCGGGAGATAAATAAAATTTAAATCAATTGCTTATAATATTTTGAAAACTGTAAAATGCGATTAATTTCTGACCTTATTATTTACATATATAATGTATTTGTAAACATTTATTTACTTATATAAAATGTATTTATAATTATTTACAATACTTTTTTTACACTGGCATCATCATTATTTACATTTAGAATGTATATTTTTTTTATGAAATATGTATCCCTCAGTTGAAGAATGCATAGGACGTCTAGTAATAATGAAATTATAGAGGGAACACGAGCTTTCTTTTCTTGAAAATGTATTCATTAAATACCATCCAACCCGAAACTGCCCTAAAAATAGAACAAGATGGCAACACAATAATTTGAAAACTAGCTTTATTTGTTCGCTTCTTAAATTGGAAGTATATAATTCTGTAGTTTATATACACAGATCAAAATATGTCTGAAGGTGCAAATGTCTTGAAATATTATATCGGATGTAATTGTAGAAAGAAATTCACCTTATAAAATCTCTCATATTAAATTGCATAAAAATATTTACGATTTGATATTGTTTTTAAAAAAATATCATAAAAATGGTTAATATGAATTATTTATGAAATGGATAATAATCAATACTTTTAAATATTTGTAGGATATATGTGCTTCTTGAAATTATTTTAGTTCTTGCTGTATGCTACTCACGGTTTTAAAAGCTACAATGTTATGCATAATTTATCTATTTATAGACATATATATTTACAGATTAAGACTATGTCATTAAAGTGGAGAAGAAGAATCGCCGAGTTGAAATTTTTATGGTTCCCTGCACAGGTTAATCATCATTAGGAAACAGGAACTCAGTATTCGAAGGTCATCTCATTGTTTCTGTAGCAAAACATTGCATATGACAGATGTGCGATGACATGTTTGAAATAAATTTACTTTTCAAAATGTTCTGATATAAAGAAATCTCTAAAGCAGCATCCTTAATCATTCATTTGAACGATTCAATTTCTCAGAAAATGACATTTGCTTAAATTATACTTCAGCAACGTATAAATGAACTTAAATTGCATATTTACTACATGCATACACATTTTGAAAGTTATCTTATTAAAAACTTTTCAGTTTTTCTTAATTCACAAAATATAAGTATGTATTTGAAAATAAATCATATTTTCATGGTTAATCATTTTAAAAGCGAAGAAACTGAAATTAAAAATAATTCGTTATATATTGTGATATTAATAACATCCAATTTTCGAGGCAGAGGAGATACTGCCACCCAATGAAACCAATTTACTGCAAAATATTCGTAATTACGACCTAAAATTATCACATTTGTAAATTTTTAGCATTGGTAAAAAATTTAAACGATGTCAAAGTGCTTATGGATCGAAAGTGAAGTATGGAAGAACGGAAAGTTATTATTTTTTTCTGTACTGCGAATGTTGCTTCCGGTATCCCATGAAGTCGTTTTTCCCATGAGAAAAGCATCAAATATTTTAATGGACTGCGAGCCAATCGATTACATCTGAAGTTTAGTCAAGACTGAAGTTTAGTGGGGTGAAGCTCCCAAACTACTGCACATCTCCCCAATGTCAGCAAAAGGCTGATGTTTAGTGGATGCTTTGGGTGTCGACTTTAGCTTGTATTTTTCTGCGAGACGTTGTCAGATGTTGACGATCAGTAGTAGAATCGTTCTAATTTCTCCTCATTTGACACCTTTTACGAATAATTTAAGCATAAATAATGATCTCACTACACCATTCAATGACAGTTTATTCATAACTTAATGTATATTCGATGTGGTGAAAATGATGGAGAGGACAAATGCCAAAATGCTTTGTCATTTGATTTTGGATCGAAGTGACAAGACAACGAGTCCTACCGACAGCTCGCTTCGGAACCACTCTTCGCAATGGGAGACCGCTGCTGCACTTCTGCATTTTCTGAGGTGGGTGCTCAGGAGTCTTCCAGATTGAGAAGAATGAATACGACAAATTCTTCATGGAAAGCAGTTTAATTGGATGGATACTGAAACGCCTTTCGGCTGCTCGCTGTGTGGCATCACAGAACTTAAACTGACTCTCGAGTTGTGCGCTCTAGGTTGTTTCCAAACTTTATGTCTCAGTTATACTGTGGAGGGAAATTTTTATCTGAAAACAAACACATGTTCTTTTAATCACAATTATTGTATAGATTTCACAATTTTAAAAATGCGGAGAAAAATCAATAGTTAGAAATATTTATTTGTATCATTTAAAAATTTCATATCCATTTCAAATTCATGTAGTTTATAAATATTAAAAAAGCTTGGTGATGTACATAAATTTCACATACATCATAAAAAATATTTTGGAATCAATGCTAAATAAGTTCTCAATGTTAAACAAAATGGATGCAATATTTTTAGACGATCTATCAATCGCGATTCTATTAATTGCATTTAAATGTCAAAAAAATGTTGCAATTTACGTTATAATTAATGTTAAACTTTATAAAATAAAAAAGTTCAACCATTTTTGGTTCTCCACGGTTCAGTAGAATCTCCGATTTATTTAAAGTAAACTGTAAGAAATCGAAGTTAGGATTGATTTTTTTGTACATAATAAAGAATCTTGCTTCTTTATATGATCACTAAGGCTTAATTTATTTTAAAGATACCTAGCTTGAATCAAAACATGCCGTGCTTTCGGTGAGAACCGTAATTTAAAATTTCAGTTTACTTTATTGAATGATAGTAAACTGCTATAACTTAATATGAATTTTCTTTCTTGATGATGTGACAGCAATTTTCCTGCCTCAGTGATTCAAGGGCGAGAGTTGCGAAGAGTGTGTCATAGTCAGCACTTGAGCTTTCAAGAGCTTCTGATGGGGAGGGTGACTGAGGTTATGCTATTCGGTTCTAATTTTTGTCTCATTGTCGTTAATTATGTAACCCATATTATCGGAAAAAATTTGTAAAAATATGTAAAGCAAGAATAAATATATAACACGTCTTTCGATAATAGTTAAAATTATTAAAGTGACAGTCAGTATTTGTGAGTAATATAATACAGACAAAAATTATAGTAGTACACATTGAAATATAAATTAGTTTAAAAGAAAATTGAATTCCAAGTCAGTATATTGCATATATACTTTTAAATGGAATATAAACAAATAAATTTCGATTACTCAAATAAGAATTTTACCTAAGCTCATGATATTTTAATTTTCTGCTGGGATTATAAATTAAATTAATGAATGAAAAATAATACATCCAAAATACCTTTTAATTATTTTACTAGCTTTTTGTAATAAATAATACGAAAGGTAAAATTACTATTATTAAATAATGTTTCATAAACATATGAAAAAACCTCACATATTCTTTTTGATAAATAATACAACTGAGAAAAATTTTAAAAACATTCAGCATAGAAATGATATTATACGTCTCTTGTAGAAATGATTTCTACATATCACACTCAAAAACAGAAAAACAATTCTTACTTCTTATTTTAATAACTCAAAATGTTGTGTAATGAATGAATAGGGGTGTGATTTATAGAAATGTTTTACAAAAATATTCCAAGGCTTTTATGATAAAATATTCACGTATTCTTCAATTTTCTCCTTCTATCCAAAGCAATGTCTCCGTTAAAAATCCTTCCCAACCACATCAGTCCTTCCGATGGATGAGCAACGGCTGGAGGAGGCAGTTCACACCCCCCCCCTTCAACCTGGAAGCTCCCCTCCCATCATATAAATCCATATATTGTAAGTTAAAAACAAACGAACCAATCCAAATTAAATTTACTGTGAGAATAATTTAGACAACGCGTATATGATATCAATTAACATAGCATGTTTATGAGGTATTTCAATTAGGAGGATTACATCGAAAAATATAATATAACGAATAAAATAATTTCATGAAAATGAAGTGAAACGATGTTGATTCTCAAGTTTAGGACAATGCCTATAAACATGATTACAAATGCTTATGTTTGAGATATAAAATAATTAAAGTTCATACTTGTATCAGTATAAATATCAGCCTCTAACGGACTAGTATTTATTTACAGTTCCATAAAAATATATCACACAAACTTAGTTTATTTCGCGCGTTTTTACAACAGTCCAAAAAGCTATAGTTTATATACGACTGCAGCGCTCTCTGCTGGCTTTTCCTCTTCCTTAGGAACTATGACAGCGATTTCGCCATTTTTATCAGACTTCAAAGTTCCGTTCAAAGCACCATTTTTAAGGGAAGATTCTGGAGGAGTGTCTCTTCGGTTGCCCCTGAAAAGCAGCTTCTCCAGGGACATGAGGGGTGATTCAATGAGCATGCTTCCGGCGAACGCAGTGGCGTACGTGATGCACAGGTGGCCGCAGAAGATCCACACCTACGAAAGATTCAAACTGTTAGAAATTGAGTCGTGTTATCAAGTACAAATTTCGAACAATGAAACTGAATTGTGGATAGCAAATGACAGAAAATAAAAATTGATATTCAAATATAAATGTTTTTCGTAAAATTTATTTTTTTTGAAAGGAGCAACATATATCTCCCCTGCGCATCATGGTCTAAAAAGTATCAAGTCAATGAATAAATTCATGCACATGAAAACACAAATATCAAAAATTAAAAGGATTTTACATAAAAATGTTTTAGAGAGACCGAGAAATCTCTTCATTTGACTCAGTTTGATGCCGTGATATGGGAAGTTGTCGGTATTTTTCACACGAAGAACTTCCTATCAACAGTTTTAATATTAAGGAAACAAATCCATGAGATTTTCATGGCTTTGCCAGTATTTTTATTGAAACAAGTGTTTGAGTTTACTCATGCATTCGTGGTGAAATCAACCTTTTAAAATAAATCTTCCATACATTTAAGAACTCGATAATTTTGAGAATGTTTCTTTTCACTGGAAAAATCTTCTCTTTCTAAGTTACGTATTCCATTCGCCAGATTTTTAATAGCACATTTTTTATATCAAAAAACCAAAAAGGAATTGAAATTATTCTTTATGATTTCAATTCAAAGGTGGAGTAAATCAACGTGTTTTTGCTTAGATTTTTCTGATGACGAAAACGACAAACATTAATATGCTGTCTTGCAATTATGAACTATGAATAAAGATTAAAATTTAAGGTAATACCCTGCTTTCTAAACATCATATCATGACAACATCGAACAACTCAAGAGAACTTTTTAATCACCTTCTCAGGAAGCCATTATATTAATTGGAATTTAATATTTCTGGACGACAGGTCATTATGCTTCTCCATCTGCTTACGATGCATCTTTTTATTTAAAATTCCATTTTAATCTGCTTGGGATACGGAAGTAATTTAAGTATCCAATTTTTTTTAATTTCACCATGAAGGAAAACTGCAAATCGATTTCCTGTGGTAAAAAATTCTGTGTATCCCGAACTTTATATTATCATATTAATAAGGCGAATAGGAAGCAAAACAGTACACTTCACCGTTCCTGCAGTTGCTTTCTACAGGTTAAATGGAAGCAGCTTCGTATTTTGAAAGCAGACGATCTCTTATATTTGACTTGTCTCCCCCCCCAAAAAAAAGATATCATTTTACTTGGAAAACACATTGCCACTACGGCTTCAGTGATGTGCTCTCGTCGTATTGAGTGAATACTACGGATTTTCGTTTAGGTTCCAACTCGCTGCCCTCCGATAACGAAATCACTGTCATAACCAACCAAGCCTACCTTAAAACAATTGCTACCAACTAGATGGAAGCAGCCCTGTACATAGGCCAGAATTAGGTTCCACTAGTTTAGCGGGAATAGGCTTATGTGAATCTTCATAATTTAGAAAAGAAGACCCCCAATACTTGACCTCAGGAGGACTTGTGTACCACGATTTATCGCAGTCACCTCTTGTAAAGACGACGTCAGCCTACGAACAGTGTTAATCTAAGTAAAATAAGGCAATGCATGGAGACTAACCGCGAAGAAGTGTATCTGCGTGCGCACGGCGGGGATCTGCACGATGGGGTGAATGAGGTAAGCTATGAAGGTCAGCCTCCCCAGGGGGCCTTCCAGGATAAGATGTAATTTATAAAACCTGAAACAAAACAAAATGGAGTTTAACAACTTAATGTTAGCGTTTTCTTGCTGAAGAGGATGATAAACAATATTGTCTTACCCCCGTGGCACAACAGACGGTCATCCAAGCTACACCCAATGTCCAGGCGGTCCTGTTCAGGCTCGCGTAAAGCAATCCTCCCCAAAGCGTCGGTTCGACTCCTCGGTTCCAGTTAATGACTCCGTACAGCACAGAGAAGTTAAGAACGAAAGCCAAACTCCAGCCGCTCACTTGTATGATCTGCACATGAAATATACAAGTCTCATTTGTCAATCCAATAATTATCATCTGTTGATTAATTTTACTGAAACTTCGGACTGATTGCATTTTGCACATTAGCACTTGATAATTATATAGAATATACTGAAACAGAGTATGCTACATAATGTTTTTTGATATAGAATGTAAAAAAATTATAACTTAAATGATAAGCAATTTTAATCGTAAAAATAGCAGATTTTTTTAAAATAAAAACAATACATTGATCGAATAAGATTAAATTAAGATGGGGATTAAGAAAAAGTGTTACATCGATTTTTAATAAAATTTCCAGTGGCAACAATTAAAATGAACAACCGGCTATCAGAAATCTTCTGAGTAAAAATACAGTCAAAAATACAAAATAATTTTCAATGATCAAATATTTGATAACTTTCGTAAATGTTTGAAAATTGCTACACAAACATTTTAAATTTCTTTATGTTTTGTAAAATGAATTCTTATTCTTTAACCAAAAATATTTCAAAACCAATTTAAATACTATATTTATAGTTTGACACATATTAAACATTTTCATAGTTTAATTAAGAATGGGCTAAAAATAATATAATATTTGCTGTTTGTAGGTAATTTTCTCTTAAGAAATTGGATTGTTAATACAATTTTTTTATGATAAAATTATAAAAGTAATATCATTTATAAAGTGTTTGTGTGTGTGTGATGTGTAATTTTTAAAGACATAAATAACTTAAAACATTGATTCAAAGAATTACCGGATAAATCCTTAAGTCAGGTTTCATTGCTAATAAATAGCCAGCAAGTAAGCCAATGCAATAAGGCCCTGCATGCACAAATGGCCTGAAATAGAAGCGAGCCCAGTATCTGATTCGTTGGCTATAAGGAAATAAATTCTAGATCATATCATACATCAGATTTTTATTTAATTACAATTGATTAACATAACATTCATATTAATTTCAACTCATGTCAATTAAATTTTGATTATAATTAATGATCATTTAATTTTTATGTAAATTGAAATTAATTATAAATAAGTAATATAATGTGAAATTTCAATTAATTAATAAAAATTAAAGATAAGTGATTAAAAATGAAATTTAGTTAAATTCAAGTGACGGTAAATTTAAATGAAGCATGTGGTGATCGTAGATTTTTTCAGTAAAGCAATTTATTGTTGACAATGCGAGGATTCATTAGTTAATGAATTAAATTTAAACATAAGTAATAAAAATTAAAAACTGAATAAAAAAGTATTTTTGCTAAGTTTAAATTTTAATAACTTTCGAGGAATTAATATTGGTCAATTCTAAAATATACTAAATTATAAGAAATATTTTTTGTTTTACATATTAAAAAAGAGAAAATTATTGAACTTAAAGACGGAATAAGAGATGACACCCTTATTTTTTTTAAAATTTTCTACCAAAACTGTAAAATTCTTCCCAATTTATCTGCATTACTTTCCATGACTTAACACCGATCACACACTTACTCGGGATCCGGATGGGCGAATAACATGATAATCGTTCACGTACCACAGTACAGAATGGAAGCAATAATAGTCATCACCAATCATTGAAATACCAACTTTTGGCCACCTGGAAAGATTTTTGGTTATTACGATGTTGGTATTCATTTTAATCTAATTCAAATGAACAAGGAACATTTTAATTTGTTTCAATATATAACCTTGAATTAAAATCAAAAATCTGAATGTGGAAACTATTTCCTCTGTGAGTTTAAAGGTTCTATCCATAAAGAACAGCAAATAAATGAAAACGAGCATTAGCTATGATTGCGCGCAATTGTTTCCTTACCATCTGTATAGATGTCTTGTTTCTGTTCTTTTGTTTTTCTTTATAATTGTT
This sequence comes from Latrodectus hesperus, assembly GCA_037975125.1. NCBI lineage: Eukaryota > Metazoa > Arthropoda > Arachnida > Araneae > Theridiidae > Latrodectus > Latrodectus hesperus. The sequence goes on along the minus strand of CM075857.1, from coordinate 3,607,788 downwards.
TCAATAAAGGCCAGTGGCCCTCTTTCAGTTTGGCTGGGTCTTGATGGACCGCAGAGTGGTGGTTGTCGGGCTGCGGGCAATGCCTTGGCGCGTGCCTGGACTCTGTCCGGATTTGGAGCCTACCCACATCCCATCGTTGTAGAAGATTGGTGTGGCAGCTGTGCGCATCGGTCCTTGAGCGTACGAGTGTCGGCTGGTGGGAATACATCCACGACTAAGTCACTACATTCACCGTATACCTTCGAGTGGGGCGGTATCATATTCACTCAGTTACCATCTGTACAGGTGGAGATGAATAATATGGAAAATTTTCTCGGTTTGGAGTCGAAATATCTTGGATGGTAGTTTTTCACAACATCGAAATCATCAAAACATTTCTGATTGTAGGTCTTGTTCAACGCTCAAAATAAATGACAGTCAGTGGCTTCCAAATCAATCTAACTGCAGACAATGGGAGGCAGCACTTGGTTGAGTTGCAAGGCATTTCATTCAGTTGTTTCCTGCACATCCAATGACAGACACAATAACACAACCTTGGAATGAAGTTTAGCGTTCTAAGCCGATGCGCGTGGACCGAAAGAGCGACACAGAGACGTATAACACTTTAAGCTGTGCCCAATTTCCATCGCCTGTCACAATTTGCGTCAAGTATGTTTTATTTTTGCACTGGGAAAACACAGGTGCTGATCCGGTCATCTAGTTGATTAGCTGCCAGGTTATGAGGTAACCAAAGGTCCATTTTTCTTATAAATTCAAGATAACCGGTCATCTCCTCATCATTATCCGGTGCACTTGAAGGTTTGGGTTGATTCTTGTGGGGTTGGGTTCGGATCGCTCCTTATGGTTTAATCAATATTGTCTTCTCTAAAGTGAGATGGTCTTCCTCTTCTCCTGCTATGTTCTGTACTAGATATTGTGCCCAACCAACTAGCCCGGCAGCTACCGTAAATTCAAGAATCGGCGCATATGCTTTTTATCCACAAACTGGACAATCGTCGCTACATGCTGCAGCCGCCCACTCTCCTGAACACCTGCCGCCTCACGTGGTTTTCATGTCACACCCTCTCAGGTGTTTTGGAGATGGTTAACGTGTGAGATGCGATACATTTATATTGTTGGCAATCACACGGCACCTAATTTCGATCATTTAAATGTCATGTGTGGAGTCTATTCCATTGCGAATTTACATGCCCAAGAACTTTTAGAATTTTCATAGCTTTCATAAGTTTTTTTTTTTTTTGTGTGTGTAAGAAATTTAGACAAATTTACTGTGTATTTTACGATAAAGCTATTACATACATCTTCCAATTATAAAAGTATGTTTCTTGTCTCAGATAACGTTAATTAAATTTACTGAGCTTATTGAAAAACAATAATATTTTTGTAAAATAAAAATTTATTATTTTTTATGCATTAGGCTAATTTATTTCAAATTACAATTTCTACTCATCCCATGTTACTAAAAAAAAATTCTTGAAGATAATACGAAATGTGTCAAAAAATTAATATAAGTTAATTATTTAATAAATTTACTTAAAATATCAGCGAAAATCTGCAAAATTTTATTAATATTTTACTAAATTATTCTATTTTAAAATTGGACTATCGAATTTCTTTACCTTAATTTTTTTATATAATTGAACAAAACTGGCTATCAATCTAAAAATAAATAATGAAAAAAATTACTCACTTTAAAAGAGGTATTAATATCAACAAAGTAGCCATATACATTTGAACATCACAAGCTATATACCAACTTTGAGGAATGCACTGAAAAATATTTAAAATACCATAGAATATAAAAATAAATTATAACATACTAATCTATATTTCTTTTATTTTCAGTCATACACTATAAATATACAACACCAATTACTTCATTTTTGTTATATTGATTTTTAATGACATCATTTTTATGCGAGTATATATGTATATACACTGGTTGAAATACAGTTGTATATACACTGGTTAAAGACACTCAAAAATTCACTATTTTTCATATAAGTGCCCTAGCTATTTTTTTGTACTAACTTTATTTGAATTAAATTTTTTGTCTTCAATCATTTTGTGCAAAAACTTGCAAAGAAAAACTAATTTAGTGAGTCATCATATCATTTAGTTTAAAAAATCCAATATTTCTAATGGAAATGCAATTAAAGACACTTACTTTAAATCTAGAATTTTAGCTACCTACCACTTCATTTTGGTTTCTAAAGTGTTTAAAAGGCGCAGTTTGTTGTCTCTGGTGTGTTAAATACTAAATATTTCAAAACATCCTGGCTTAAACACTATTATTCAAAGTTAGTTACAGAATGGGACGTAACATCGGGTTTTCGATAGAAGAGCGATCAAAATTTCGAATTTTAAAGGAAGAAGACTAATCAAATAGGTCAATTGCAAAGAAAATAAATCGCTCTCCAACTGTTGTCTGCAATTTTTCAAATCTAGGTGATATGCATGGAGTTAAGAGGCGTCAATGTGTATTTGTAGTAAATTAAGTGTCCATCAAAAGCGGCAGATAATTCTCGAGGCAATAAGACCAAACGTAAATTCCACTAAAATTAGAAGAGATTTATGCCTATCTGTAACAACTCGAAGAATCAGACAAATAATCCGTCAGTCTGGAGTTGTTAAATGGGTGAAAAAACATCGCAAACATCTCTTAAGTATTCAGTTAAGAGATTTATGCCTATCTGTAACAACTCGAAGAATCAGACAAATAATCCGTCAGTCTGGAGTTGTTAAATGGGTGAAAAAACATCGCAAACATCTCTTAAGTATTCAGCATAAGAAGGATCATTTGGAATTTGGAAAAAAACATGAAAATTGGTACTCTGAATGGAACAATGTGGTGTTCCGTGATGATAAAATATTTAATTTAGATGGACCAGATCGAAACAAGTATTACTAGCATCGCATAGCAACCAAAAAGGAGATTTCAGTTAGCCGCAATTTTGCTGGAGGCACATTGATGGTGTGGGGAGCTTTCACAAGCTATGGAACAACCCCCATCTGTTGGATCACACCTAAAATGAATTTCTCCGAATGTATTGAACTTCTAGATAACGTTCTGTTGAATTATGACGAAGATATGGATGAAGATTCCAGGATATTTTATCAAGAAAATGCAAGCATTCACAACTCTAAAGCAACAAAATTCTTTTTCATAGAGCGAAACATCAAGGTTACGGACTGGCCATCTAGAAGTCCCGATCTGAACCCTATTGAAAATATCTGGATACTGATAACACAAAAAGTTTACGAAAACGGCCACTTTGAGTCAGTAATGGACTTAAAAGACAAAATTCGTGATGTATGGTCAAATTTGTCGTTAAATTGCCTTCAAAAGCTTATGAAACCGATGCCAAATAGAATGCATGAAGTAATTGTAAACAATGGAGGTGTCACTCATTATTAATTAATAAATTTGTTCGAAAAACAACAAGTGTCTTTAATTGCATTTCCACTCGAAATTTCTGATTTTTTGATTAAATGATCTAAATTCTCACTAAGTTAAGTTTTTTTGCAATTTTTTTTACACTGAATAATTGAAAACTAAAAATGTGATTCAAATGAAGGTAATTCAAAACAATATCATGCACGTTTATAGGAAAAATAAGTGAATTTTTGAATGTCTTTAATTGCATTTCCACCAGTGTATAATAGGTTGAGGAAAAAGAAATCCATTATTTTTTCGGTAAATGGTTGTAGTAATCGATATCTCGTGAAATACCGATCAAACAATTTCAAATTTACTCCCGTTGTCAAAATAATATTTCAATCTAAAAGAATTCTTTTACTGTTTTTTGTTTTGTCCATTCAATTGTGAGTTACAGGGTGTTAAAAGTGGAAGTGAACAAAGAGAAAATTCGGTACATTTTATACAGTTTTTCTTTGACAAAGGCGAAAATGCAAGCCAGGCGGCTAAAATTGTGAATGGTGTTTATGGTGACGATATTGTAACAGCTAATTATGTACAAGTTTGGTCTCGTAGAAATAATTCCGTTCAGGAATTTTTGATGTTTAAGATGCACCTCGCACAGGTAGGCCGGTCGTCGAAAATGTCAATAAAATCGGAGAAATGATCAATCTTTACCGGCATGTTAGCAGTCGTAGCATTGCTCAGGAGCTAAAAACCGACCATAAAACAGTTTTAAATCATTTACACAAAGCTGGATTCAAAAAGAAGCTCGATGTTCGGGTGCCACAAAAATTAACAGAAAAAAACATGATGGATCAAATTTCCATCTGCGAAGCCTTGGCGGAACGGAATGAGACAGACCCATTTATTAAACGGATGGAGACTGGACATGAGAAATGGATCCCATACGATAACCCTGTGCGAAAACGATAGTGGTCAAAGAGCGGCGAAGCACCTCAAACGGTGGCCAAACCAGGACTAACGGCCAGGAAGTTTCTGCTGTGCATTGGGTGGGACTGGAAGGGGATTATTTATTATGAGTTACTTCCATACGGCCAAACACTAAATTTTGATCTCTACTGTCAACAACTGGGTCGTTTGAAGCGATTGACCAGAAAATGATAATTGGCAAACAGGACAGGTGTCGTGATCCACCAGGACAACGCCATGCCACACACACCTACAATGACCCGCCAGAAACTTCGGGTGTTTGGTTAGGAAGTTTTAATGCATCCGCCATACAGTCCGGACTTGGCACCAAGCGATTACCATCTTTTTCTTGCATTGCAAAATTTCTTTAGAGATAAAAAAAAATGGCATCTAGGAAAGATTGTGAAAATCGACTACTAGAGTTTTTTGCAAACAGAGACCAGGACTTCATTAGAGAGACATTATGAAGTTACCTTTAAAATGGCAACAAATCATACAACAAAACAGTGCATATTTGACCCAAATCGGACAATCCGAAGCATATTCAATAAAGTCCTGAAGTTCACATAAAAATAATAGAGTTCTTTTTCCCCAACCTATATATATATATATATATATATATATATATATATATATATATATATATATATATATATATATATATATATATATATATATATATATATATAAACTTTATTGGCATTTTGCACTGCTTAAAACTGTTTTTTATTAAAAAATTATTTTTTATATTTCAAAAAATATCATTTGAAATTATCAACAAATTTCGAAATATATCAATATTTGAAATATATCAACAAATTTATTAACAAATTTCGTTGAAAATTTCTATTAAGGAAAGAAATTTTGTTAATAGTCAGCATAAACTAATTTCATCATATCTCAGACTTTTTCTTGATTTTTTTCATAAAAAACAAAGTAGCAGATATAAGTATTTAATGAAGTGAGGTTCGATGATCGTTTGTGACTACTGTGCAGTTTTTTCGGTTAAAATAACGTAACACTTTTTTTAAAAAAAATATTTGGGGTTTAGGAAGGTATAATTTTCAACTGGTTTGTTATTATTTTTTAAAATTAAAATTTTTATTGATTAAAATCACTGTTTGTATAAAGAAACATTTTAAAGACAAATTAAACTTGTCTATTTTATTTCATACTGAAAATTAAAATAAATAACTATAAAAACAATCATAATTAGAACAATTACTATTTGAAATTCATTAAAAATTTTTTTACTTAATATCATACACAAAGAACATATTTCATTAACACCCCATCATTCTGTATTTTTGTTCAATGAACGTCATTTTTGTTGATCTCCTATTTAATTACGATATACCGATAAATTAAACAACTTCATTACTAAGTTGATATCGAAAAGTTAAAGCTTACCATGTTTTCTGAGTTATAAAAGTTGTTGATGAAGATGAGATTGGTCCACCAGTTGTCGTGGCATGCCTGAATGTATCGGTCCGTTGAGTCGTGCCATATGGGCCCGGACCCCAGCAAGTCCCCCATGAACATGAACAAAATGACGAATGAGTAAACTGGTAAAATCATGTTGACATGAAAAATAGTGATGCACGTGACTCAATTAAAAACACTGTCAGCTAATATGACTGCGTAGACATTTTTATATGATAAGTTTGGCATCATTTTATTTAATAGATTTTAAGCTACATAAAGTAGGATGAGGTTCTTTAAAATTAAATTAATTTATTAGTATTAAGAAAAAAATTCTTTAAATTACATTGCTGTTGTAAATAGCTTTATTTATGTGCTGAAGTTGGAGACTTCCCAGTTACATTAATTTGCAATATAATGTTATATATATATATATATATATATATATATATATATATATATATATATATATATATATATATATATATATATATATATATATATATATATATATATATATATATATATATATATATATATATATGTGCATATATATATATATATATATATATATATATATATATATATATATGTGCATATACATATATATATATATATATGTGCATATACATATATATATATATATATATATATATATATTAACTTGCAATACAAACACTATTTATATATTTACAAGAGTGGCCACCGTGGTCTGCTTCGTTAGAGAATTTCTTATCATTGTCTGAAATTAGTGAGTTCGAATCACGACCTAATGGTAGGTCTGTCATGTCCACTCATGGTCACGTTAAACGCATTGTAACGTATTAAGCATGGGTAGGCTGAACTATACATAGGCAAGGGCCACTGAGGAATCAGGCTCACGTAATATTCTTGACTAAATATTTATTTATTAATTTTACAGAATAATTTTCAAGGAACTTTCCGAAATTTTAGGCTCCAGGTGAACTCATCAAATTCTGGAACGTTTCGCTGCACTTTCGGTCGGGAAAACTAGTACTATTTCCTCGCAGGTACTAAAAACAGACTCCCAAATTCCAGCACTTGGGAAACAGTTTAGGAAAATCACTCTATAATATTGATGATGCTCTCCGGAGAGTACTGGAGCCTCCAGGTATTCAGGCTTGAGGCCTGATGTCAGTACCCGAGATCAGGAGCTAAAGGCCACTCACTCTTCGCTTAGACTTTTCCGCTGTGGGACTCTCTCGGGATTGATTGTCTTTAGTTGTAATTGGGGTAGTTCCTGGGCTCAAACAGGGAAGAATCAATCTTTTTCACAGCTGAAAAGGGTGTTAAATTCCGTTGAAATTCTGGAATTATCTTGGGGTTTGCAAGCTATAACGGTGACGTTATAACATCGTGGTTGAAATGTACTTCAAATAAAATACTACCTCTGCGGTTGCTAAGCCAAATCTGGGAATTTTTTACTTAGTCCCAGCTTCTAAATAAGGAAGAACTACCCACTTTCCGGGCCATGATGGCAGACCCTCTATGCATATAAGGTGACATCATTTCCACCGCTTGTATTCCTGATAAAAACGGAAATCCTAGCAGCTATTATTTAAAAAAATATTTATATAATAGCTGCTAGTATATGGTAACATACTACTTATATATATTTAATAAATTCGTTCTAATCCTTATAGTAAGGTTAAACTGAAATAAAAGCTATGTATGAAAAATACATATAATTTCAATATTTATTTTATTTTAAATTTAATTATTAAATATATATTAAACTATTTTAAATGTTTTTAGCTTTATACATTAATGCATTTAATCCTGAGAGCAAAAGCAACTGAATAATTTTTCCTACCTCCACAATCTGTGAAAAATATACATCTTGATGTTAAAAGGAGGTCCTCCAATCTTGACAAGTTTTATCGTCAAATAACATACAAAAAGTCCCCTGAAACACCATTCATTAATTTCATATTCAATTAAGGTATGATTACAAATATAAATATCAAGGAAAATACTTCTTATTAAAAACAAAAACCTTCAACTAATGAAAGCTTTTTTATATAGCTTTTTGGAGCGCTCGTGCACTTACCCAATGCAGAAGAAGGTGTCGACGGCAACGGACGCATTGATCACTGCTTGGAAAGCGAAGTCCGTGGCGTACGCTCGAACTTTTTCAAGTCCAACTGATGGAAGCAAAATAATTTTAGAAAAATATTTCTGTCTTGAAAGCATTAACTATTTAAAAGCATTCAATGTAATGTAAATGTAAATTTTTCAAGAAAATGAGTAAAAATATTAAAGTTCAAATTAGTTAAAACATGTTTGTAAAAATGACTGAAAAAAATATTTTTTATTTATGAAAATTCTACCAAATCTCGGAGATTGATTCTTTGAAAAATATAAATTATATAGAAACTCTTTTTTTTATAGATCAATAATTTAGAGTGAACATTTTTAACTTGTGTACACAGATACACACATATATATATATCTACATACATGCATACATACAAACATACTGATGAGGAAAACTAAATAACAGGTGTTACTGGCACCCTAACTTCATAAGAAATCATTTCAGAGGTATGAAATTTAGACATGAGAGACAGCCTTTTGAATTTAAATGATGCCGAAAGCAATACAGCATTTTGTTTTCATACAGAATGAAATCCGAACTCATAGTATTGGTGTATATGATTATCTATTCAAGACGACGAAGAAGAAGCAGACATTCGACAGTATAGGGTTGCCCTTCCTTACCAGAATGTTTGCTTCGCACAGTCTCTCCAGACTCATGACCAAATTGTCTCACAGGTCTGAAGAAAAGAAAGCTCCCATTTCTCAATCAGCATATCTTTCAATGGTCAAAGGGTCACTGGAGGATGCAGTCATGCCGCAAAACGACTACCCAAAACATCCCATACATGCTCTGAGGGATGTAGATCAGAAAAGAAGGCTGACCAATACATTCAAATTGTATTTTTTTCTTTCGAGTAGCTACTGAACAGCAGGAGTCTGCTCTGGATATGCATTGTCATCTATAAGAATGAGCTCTGCTCCAATAGCATCTCGAAACTGTTTCACATCACAGCGATTTTCATCTATGAAAACTCTGTCGAAAACTTGGAACTCAGTCCGTCAGAAATATACCTTCCTAGATCAGGATTAGGACAATGATCTCTTTCCGTGATGCTCTCTTCGAATGAACAGGCATTGTGAATCGGTTCATAAAGAGGACAAGACTCCCGCATGAACTGTTTTGGTACTCTTTGCACCACTTTGAATTGTGGCACAGACGGGAAAACTTAAAAGAGATGTAGTGGTGAGGATGGCAAGTGAATAGACTACCTTTGTGAAGGCCTCTGGAAATATAAAATCTTGACATTTTTCAATCGATTGCTGTACACAGTTGCTGAGTAATGACGCTTGCGGACTAGTTTCGGGCTCTTTTCACCTACAGGATATCGGTCATCCACTAGAGTTGTTTTCCTGTGATGGCCACCACTGATCTTTCTACAGCTGCACTTGTAGTACGAAATTCTTTTCACCACTTTTATTACTTTCGAAATATTCACTCAAACTACGCTGTACCTATAGATTTTCACTCATGCTTCTATGTTTGAAATCTCCCAGGGGAATTTTTCGGCCTTATTTCATGTAAGTATGCACTTGTACTTGCATCTCAAATGCTTCTTCGTCCTTCTTTCTGTCTTAAGCTGCGCGGGACGCGTTTTGTTGCTGACGTTTTCCACTAGAATAGGCTGTTGATCGCATAAGAAGTCTTTTCTGCAATTTCTCTACTTGGAATTTACATGGTTGTTCAACTTTTTCACATCAGTGCGTGTATGCGGCCATTTTCTAACTAAATTAAATACTGACCAAGGAATTTGAATAAAAGTTTAACGAAAAAGGCACCACTTACGAAAAATTTGAAAATTGACATTCAGATAAGTATGGCCCAGGATAACCCACGACATGCAGAGGAATCGTATTCCATTCAAGCAGCTCAGGACTTCCGAGGACGTTTCGGTGTTGGCGAATTTCTGGAAGTTGGACATCAAAGAAAACGCCAAAAGCACTCGGATGCCTGTACCTGAAAACAAATGCAGTCAGTGACTCTGAGACTTCTGCTTTATAAACACATATTCGGGTTAAAGGGGAACCAATATCATTTTGAACGCATTCTCATAGAGTGTATTTATATAATTCAAATATCACATTGAAGGATAATAATGGAATATTGGATAAGTTGGTTAGACGAAATTTTTTTTTTCAATGCGGGTTTATTTTTATTCAAAAATTATTTTTATATGGGCCTTAAACAACTCTTTTTGCACATTTCTCCATGACATGCAATAAACTTACTTTGGAATTTAACCTTTCCGTAATATCCGTACAGGTCAATCAGGGATCCAATGAGCATCAACAATCCAGCGAAGCTATAAGCCGTACTAAAAAGAGGAAAAAGAAGTATCATCACAAATTGCTCTTTTTTACAAATATCTGATAAAGTTAAATATCTCTGCTTAGCCAACAAAACTAGTTAGAAGAATTTTGAGAAGTCTTCATACATGGAAAAGACGGAAAATAGATATTAATAGTTTCTTAATATTATAATTTAAATTGTCAATTAATATTTTACTATTGAAAAATGAATATATTGGGCAGCTATGTCAATGAGTACGCATCACAAGATTATCTTTTTTAGAAATTTCATGAAAAATCTAGCATGTTAATTCAATTTATTATGAGGAAAAAAATTACTTTGGAATCGAATAATAAAATTGCAAATTCGATAAATTGATATGTTTGACTGAGAATTTGTAGCCAATTTTTATAAAGAAAGAATACTGTATTTTTATAAAGAATATCAGATATAATACGAATTTTATTTGAAAAATCTAACAATTAACTGAACAATTTATTTATTTCTCAAGTAAAATTCCTTATAATTAACATACTAATTATAATTAATTTGTTAGTTATAATTATTAGTACACACGTGTTATAAAATTAATTTCTGAATATATATGTTTCCTTTGGATATTTAAGAATTTAAAAATTTATTCTATCAAGAATCTTCACCTGTATTTACATTAGCTTTCAATAGGAAAATTTTATTTTAAGGTAATTACTTCTCATTTGACAAAATATTTTCCCTTATTGTATGAAGAAATGAAGAAGAGAAACTGTTACGTAAAGTGTAAAACTCTTTTTCCTTCATTTCGTGTGTGAAACGCATTATAAATGTCTTCGAGCGCATGCGCACACCGAGAGAGCGAACTCATCCAACTTCTGCTGCCTTCTCATACTCACATCACAAAGATTCTGATGGGGTGAAATTGTTCTCTTGCTTCACTTCGCACCGGGTGACCTTGGGGCTCACAAACACCCCTCCTGCAACTGAGGTACAACAATTGTTAAAGGAATTCTTTGCAGCTTTAACATAAAGGATACAAGTTTATAATTGATTCAGATTCATTATTGAATTTTAATTGAATATTTTATTGGAATATTTAGTAAGTATTTATTATTTAACTGTCAAAATATTTATGAGAAGTGGTATGAAATGACACAAGAAAAAACAATTGGCACTCCAGTTTTATATAAAAGCTAAACTGCCAAAATCTATTATTATATTCAGTAAATATTTAAAAATATTTGTATTTGAATTTTCGTGAAAGTAAAATTTAAATGCATTTAATGATACAAGGACTTAATGTATATAATTAAATATGCATATAAAAATAATTAACAAATAATCCATGTCAAGAGAAATTTATTCATTACAAATATAATTTACACAGAAAATAAATCGTTCTTTCCAGAAGAAAAATGTCCTTTTTTAATTAATTCAGCAGAATTATACTTGCAATAATGTGATATTAATTAGCCTCTCCCCTTATTTTGAGTAAATTAACTTAGTTAATTAATTATTTTGAGATTATTTTGAGTAAATTAACTTAGTTAATTAATTATTGAATATTATAATGATATGCACTCACTTCCAAAAGTTAAGCACAAAGATGTAAAATGCAAAAAAGTCAACAAATACTGCTTTGATTGACACAAAATTCGGCAAGAAAGTAGCATATATATTTATGCATAAAATAAAATCAATAATTATATACAGAAATAAAGACAATATTAAATTTTTGTAAGTTATCAGATAATGACATACTGGAGATTTAAACAGAATTATGTATAAAGTGAAAATAAACATAAAAGGGGAAAAAAAGGACATTAATAAGGTATGTGATCTCCTTCATCTGTATACAAGGTTTACACCTTGTGACCATGCTTTCAATTAGAGGGTCAACCACCGAAGAACTAAATAATAGCCATTCTTCTTGTAGAGCAGTTTTCAGCTCATTAAGAGTGGCTGGAGGTGAGAAACGTGAAGATGCATCACGGCTGAGAGCTTCCCAAAGATTTTCAAAGGGATTAGGTCAGGCGAATATGCTGGCCACACCATACGCGCAATCTCTTAAATCTCCAAGTAGTCGTTGACGATGTCAGCTCTATAGGGACGTGCGTTATTGTCCATTAAAACAAAAGTAGGGCTAACTGCTGCAGCTCACAATGGTTTCTAGGACTTCATCTCGATACCGGATAGCCGTCACAGAGCCCCGTTTAAAGATTTGCAGGTGGATGCGTTATCCTAATGAAACCCCTGCCCACACCATTATGATTCCGCCTCGGAATGCGTGATGTTCGGTGATGTTTTGGGGCTGATTACGTGTCTCTTGTTCACGCCATATCCTTATACGCTTATCATATGGCTCCAGAGCAAATCTTGACTCATCAGTAAACATGACATTGCCCCAGTCAGAAACAGTCCAATTGACATGTTCCGGACACCACTTTAATCGTGCCCCTCTTGATTGGACAGATAGACAGACACAAACTCGAGATACCCGGGCGTACAGCCCACTCAAATGTTATCTACAGCATGCAGTAGCTGCCGATATCACCTTACCAATGGACGTTGTAACCATAGATGTCACACGTGTGGAGGATGCTCTGCGATTCTGCAGGCTAAAATCGCAATATATCCATCTTCCGCTGGATTTGTAACCCTTGGGCAACTGGCCTTCCGACAACTGTCTGTGTGAGTGGGAGTTGTTTCCCTAAACGTGAAGTTACAGAATGATGAACGCCGAAGAAAAGAGCAACATCTGAGATCGACTGTCCTGCTACAAAGCGTCTCACAGCACGCCAGCGCTCAGAATCTTAAATTCGTCTTCTGGAAGTCACAGAAACACGTATGTATTGAAAACAAGCTGTACGAAAGTTTTAAACACCTTCTATCAGCACTTACAATCAACTTCAGTAACCCTCCATAAACCTGGTATCTTAAAGACAGCCCTTTTTGCATACTTCTTGACATGAAAGCGCGATTGGCTGTTACCTGACATATTTGCATACGTCCATCTACCTCTGCAGCGATTTGCATCCTCTTCAATTCTGATTGGCTTTCGTAAATTAGAATTTTCCTCTCCATCCTTAACTTTTAGTAGTGAATGTATGTAATTCTGAAAATAAATCAGCAACGCAGCCTGTTCTTCTTAAAGTAGAAATGAGACACGTGATTTGAATTGAAACGGTAAGTTTAATTGCAACCATGAATTACTTTCACCTGAAGCATTCTTGAAAATGATAAAGAACTTTAATCATCTTAAAATAAATATTGCTCAACAAATACGTAGGGAAATGTTGTGGTCAAGAAAAATATATTTCACTTGTATATTCATTCTGATTGTATATTTGTTCTGAGTATAAAGGGTGATAAAAAAATAAGATACTTATTAAATATTTTATTCATTTGACTAAAAATAGTTCTATGCATTTCCTTCAAATACGTATTTCGGAAATTATTATAAATAAACTGACTGGTTTTTCTAGAATTTTCTAAATTTTTCATAACATTGAGATAAATATTTTAAACTGAAAATTAAAGCTACATGTATAAAATCCATTCAATAGCATCCAATTTTACGCAATTAAAAAAATTCCTTAATTAATGGAAAATATCCTACTGTATGTGGCAATTTCTCTGGTTCAATAAAAATGGTCATTATTATTTCAACAGAAGTGATAAATCTGATTATTAATAAATATACATGTATTTTGTTCATAAAAAAGCTTCATTATTGACATGAATTAATTGATGAAATGTTTTAAGGAATGATTATTTTTGAAATTGATATCATGGGAAAAATTTACCTTTCCTGACGATTTGGTGGACGTCCTCCCTTGAACATCCAGATTCCTATTCTCATGGGCAGGAAGTTAAAAAAATGAGCATATTTTGCTGATTACCTGCGACATACAACAAGAGACATGAAGGATAACTAAATTAATGACTGAAAACAAATGAGGTTTCTGTAAAGTTTACATATTTAGAGTAGTTTAAAAAAAATTAAAAATATTGAATGAACTAATTATATTAAGTAAAGATGAAAATGTGACATCTATAAGGGGTTTAAAGATAAAAACTAAATTATGGAGAGTGAAGGTGCATAGGTAAATATTTAATTTTTTAAAAGGAAAAACATTTTAAGCATTTAGCATTGCGTAGTAAAGTAGTTTGTCTTGTTATACAGCAAATTATTAAAAACACATTTAAAAAAGAACATTTCAAATTTGGAAGGCATTTAACAGCAGTTTTGATACATATGAATAATATTTATTGTATTTGTGTATTCTTCCGTCGACATTTCTCAATTCAGTCCTTGTCAGCTGCACAAAAGGGAATGAAGTCTGGATATTCCTTTCTGGCGAACTTAAAATGGAAGCTGTTTCATACAAAAACTTTCCTGACAACGTTTTTTTTTTTTTTGAATGAATTAATTTAATTTCTATACACTGTAATGCTGCTTATAATGCTGTGGTGCCAGCTTCTGATTCAGTACATTAGTTTTTGTTTCAAAAACAAATACCTGTAATTGGTAGCCCCCTTTTAATGTTATATATAATGATCTATGCGCACACGCATAAACGCTGAGAGCAAAAAATATTAAACCGGAAAAGTATTTAAAATGGAATATTTTTTAAACAAAAAATATTTAAAATTAAACGCTTCTTAAACGAAAAATATTTAAAATTATATTGAATAATATAACGAAATATGTACGGCATTGTGTCTCCACACTTCTTATCACATTTTAAATGTGGTGAAATTTTTTGGAGGATTTTACTGAGCTTCTGGTATTTTTCATTACGTCCGAAAGATAAAGAGGATATTATAGTTACAACGGATTGGGAATACTTCCCCACGCACCGTGAAAGTTTCAACCATGGACAGGTGGTCTCCTGCCTCAGCAACAAAAGGAAGTCAGAGGTGAGCAGCACCCCAGATCCCTGTCACTCCCCGCGCTGATCGTTGGGAAGGAGCTGCTGAGCCGCCCAGGATATTGAATAGCATGCACATCTACAACTTATTATAATAAGGATTCCCCGTGCCAACAATTTTCAATCGCCAAAAAAAAAAACTTAAAATTCCTCATAATGATTATGCGACATATCCCACAATTGAGAAATTGAATTGCTTGGATAATTATGAAATTATAGTAAGATGAAAATTTGGTTTTTATTAAAATAAATATAATTCAACTATACCCATCTCATTTATTTATACATAAAAAAGCATTTTTATGCTTGACAGTTCATTTATCGACATCATTTGTGTGCTCAATAATTTTAAACATAATTATTTAATTGGGGTATTTTTTATTGACTTCTTCTGAAGAAAATATTGAATTATAGAATGAACTTGTTGTTAATGACTAGAAAAAGAACAGCACATTCACAAATTGTTTGTCATCACGTAATGCATTTCTGTTTTTATAAGCCACGACGAGACAGAGCCACGTCGAGACAGAGACACTGTTTATAATTGCCACATATTTGGAATTTATTTATTAAAACAAGTTGACATAATTAAAATTTTTTAAAGGATAGGAGAAATATGAATATTTTTAAAAATAATAAAATAAAAAGACTTGACTGAATATTTTACAAAACAAATATTTAAATCTATATTTCATTATGCATTGTTAAAATAATCTTACTAACTTAAATGTTTCTTTTAAAAAGCATGAAAGTGAAGTATTTAATGAGTAGCACTACTTTGTGCAACGATAGAAAATAACGTTTACATAAAAAATTTTAAATAAGAATCAATATGAACAGCAAGATTAGGATTTTTTTCTGAATGGAAAAATAATGAAATACGAAATTATATATAAAAAAATTCGAAAAAATACTATATACGAAATAATTTAATACATTTATTAAAAATCTTGATTTTAAATTTACTCATCAAATTACAAATTACCGCTGAAACTCTAAAGCAGTCAAAATGTTTATCCTTAAAATAGTCAGTTGATTAACAAATTCGCTTCCTAATCGAGCGGATAGAAAGAAAGCGCGTCTTCCGGACCGTTGTTCGTTTTTGTTTCTCAAAGAGGCCAACTGTTGTACAACTCAAGTTGTCATTAAGCATTATTTCGTCATGCGTCAGTTCCTAAATTGTAATTTTAAGCAGTTTGATTCGCTGTGTTATTGTTTTTCTAATTGGTTGATTCTATCTACTGGTTTGTTGATAGCCTTCTCTCGATTTTATAGACACTAAAAAAATAAACTCTTTGCTTTAATATAACCATAGAGAGTTTTTATTCTTGCAAAGATTTTATTTACATTTAATGTGTGATTGATAAGTAACGAGTAAATTGCTTATGTATTTTGAGAAATGAATGGAACATCGGTACGTTAACATACTGCACTAATTAATCTGCGTGCTAACCAGATAATCTGCAGAATGACTGAATTCTGCACTTTGGCAGTATTGTATACATTTCTGCATGAAAATGAAATAGAAAACTCTGTTTCAATCTGGTTCACTAGAAAACCTGCAAAATAATTGATTTTTGCACGTTACAATAACAAATGCATTTCTGCGTTAGCATTTCACAGAAGACAAATTTATAAATCATCGATTTTTGTTTCTCTTTTGATTTGCTTAAAGAAGCAATGCACACCTACAAGTTGATAATTAAAAATACTTACTGTACCACCTTGTGAAGTTTTTCAATTCGTCGACAATTTCGTTCAGTTGATAAAAATCCTTCTTCGGCGGAACTGGGGGCGTCATGTCGACAGTACAGTACTGGCCCTAGTACTTTGCCCTTGTCTCGGGTTCGGTCGCTTGTCGCAACCGCGTCCACGCATTCGTCATACGCTCCGAAAGCAGACATCGATTCCACCAACATGCCATCCATTATTTTGCCACTAGAATCAAGAACTGCAAGAAAATTATTAAAAAAATATTATGGACTAAACTTTGTTATGAAATCACACGTATGCCGTCGGTTTGTGACTGAGAATTTAAAATATAATTTCACTGTCGAATAATCCAGCGACATTTCAAAAACAGTTTCTTGTGTCTCCAGAAAGATGACCAGTAGTATGACTAAGAGACATGCATATGATATGCATGCAAAAACACATTTTTTGCTATTCCAAGGTGGCTGGTATCGAATATGGTACCTCCCACTTCAAATAGTTGAAGAGCACCTTCTACACCATGGGTTCCCAAACATTTTTTTCTCATGGATCACTTTCAAAGTTTTCCTATTTTCGGTAGATCCTCTGCTGCTACATTTCTACTGTATTCCCAAAACTCCTAAAAAATAGCATCCTAAATTGGGGGTGTTAAGAAGAAAAAAAGTAGCACATTTTCTTTGTCCTATTTATTAAAATAATATTTGTGGTTATACAAAATTATATATATTTATTCTTACAGACAATCAAAATTGATAAAAAAATCGACAATGAACTCTGAAATATAAATCAACAATAAAAATAGTCATACTTTTAATGAGACGGATGTGCTTAATGAATTAACAGCAAATTATCAACATTTGGCTTCAGTTTTGTAAGAAGTAATCTCAAATCTCTCCGTTCTGTGATGTTCAATCTACTCCTTTTTTTGTTAACAGGTTGGTAATGGCACTAAAACTTCTGTCGACAAGATATGACGAGGGAAATACGCAATCAAAAATTTTCTCGCAATTTCCCACAACCCAGAATATTTTTCGGGGATTTCTGCCTGAAGCCAAAATATTTGATAGTCTTTTTTAAATTTCACCTTCAATTCCTCGTTGGTGCTGAGCTCAAGTAGCTTCTCTTGTAATACCACATTCGCCTCATCAGTTTCATCCAATGGGGTTAAGAACCATGGTGGTATTTCCATCGTCAGAAGATCTTCAAATCTATTTTTGAAGTCATCATGCAGGGTACTTAAATGTTGAGTGTAAGTCTGAATGTCCTCATCAAGACATTCTATCTGTGACAAACGCGGAAACTGGGAGAATACGTGCAGACTAATATTTTTCTTCATTAATTTCAATTTACCAAGTACAATTGTACTATTATCTATTATTCTATTCAACTCTGTGTTTGAACTGAGTCTCGAATATTTTTGAATATCTACCTAGGGAATGATGCTACCTGCATACGTTGATAAGTAAATCCAAGACAATATTGTTGTTCTTTATAATGAAAATCAGAAAGTTTTTCGTGGACCCCCACATACAACTTATGAACCCCTGTTTTCTTTTCACGTCTACGTGAACTCCTATGGACCCCTGGGGGTCCACCTTGACCACTTTGGGATTCTATGTTCTACACACTTACTTTTAAATTTCACATTTAAGGATACCTAATGAAGCTATTTAATACAATTAGCAGTTTCCGCCAGAAGTAAACATGGGCGTCTAAATAAGTTTTGTTATGAGTAGCAATTAATTGCAAATATATAAAATGTTCGCATTATTTTTAGTAGTTTCTAAAAACGTTAACTTTTTAAGCAATACATAACGTAAATAGAATGTTTACAATAATTATTTTTTTCTTTCCTGTTACGGCGATTATCGGACGATATGACGGAACAAATTCATGTACAATAATTGTTAAAAACAAATGACGGGATTTTAATTGTATTTAGAAACAAAATACGCATGCGCATTCCCTTTAACATGACGACTTCTATGGCTAGAAATGCTTAATATATCTGAGATACGGAAATAAAAGAATTTCCCTCTCAAGAATTAAAATCATTTACTCAGAATGCACTTAATTAATTTCTTATCGATAATAGGATGCCTTTTTGATTTATTTTATGATATTTAAACGAATAGGATTAACATAATAATCAATATAAATTAATGTGTCTCACCTTTTTCAATTATTCGAGCCTAGTTGCTACAAGCATTTGAAAACGCTAAGTTCTTAAATTATCTAAAAATTTTCTTGGTCTACTATCATTGTTTTTGATTAAACTTTTTACATTTTACACTGAAAAACTTATTTCGATTAATAATTTCACTGTTTTTGTAAGCAATTAAGATAAGCAAAATCTTTATGGCTGTGTTTTTTCTGCATTGTTGTATGAAAGTGTCAAAAATAATAGTATTTTGTTAGTGTGTAGTAAAATAAAATATTTTTTTCGATCATTAGGAAAAATTGCCTAGAACTAATATGCATGCATCGTCAGTAAAACATATTTTTAGTTTAATTAAAAGTATTAAAAGTTAATTTCTAATAATATTTCATGCATTATTAGAAATTAAATATATTTTTCAAAACATAGCCTTAATTTCGAATTTTATCTTCATTATATTTCAATTAAAATAATTAAAACATTTAAATTTTAAATGATACTCAAACAAATGTGAATAAGAATTAAGCATAAATCATTCATTTTTAAGAAGCATAAAATTAATAATCATTTCAGTTTACTAATTTACAGTTTTGGAAGATTTTGAAAATTATCTTTTTATCTAAAATGAATTTTAAAATAATTAGATTCTAAAAATCATTTTTAGTTTAAAAGTTTTTATAACTCAAAAGATTCTAGTAACCTAAAAATCTACAGTTAATATTTGAAGTACAATTTACAGTAAGCCAGATATTTCACTACTTTCAATGAATATCATTTTTTTATGTAACTAGTATTTATATGATATTTTATAACATTCTAATGGGATTAATATTATTCATAAAAGTTTACTTGTATTTACATTTACTTTCTCGAAATTAATACTACTTATATTTTAATCTTTTTATGTATTGCCAAGTCATTAGATGTTTATTTATAAGCATATGTAAATTATAATCAGAATCAATTTTTCTTTAAAGCATACATCAATTTTAAAATTGTGTTTGAAATATTTAGAAATCCATTTTTTCTAGATTCAATATTATTGTTATTGTTGAATATTTTCTTTAACAGAAGCAACAATATTGAATGAAAAAAGCAGATTTGTTGAGTTAATCGAATTAGCAATATTTAATTCATTTACGTCTGTCTTCATATATTTTAATGCATTATTTACCTATTATCTATTTCTTATATTAATCTAATTATTTGTTTTTTGAATGAATCCTATTGCTTAGTTCAAATTTTTTCAATATTTGTTGTCAACATGTTGAAACATTTCTATCAACAATATGAATCACCGTATAAAACACAGTTAAAACTTTGAAAAGCCATTTTTACTGCGTTTAGACAGCCCTAAGAATTACTAATTTCATATATTAAAACTTTTTTCACAAGTCTTGAACAAAATTTATTACTTTTTCAAAACTTTTTGATTTAAGAAGTAAACATTTAAATGAAAAATATGACAAGAGTTTCATTCAAATGATTCAGAATTCAAAAAGGTATGATTTGAAAATATTTCATGCATTATTAGAAATTAAATATATTTTTCAAAACATAGCCTTCATTTCAAATAAACTAGACGTTTCTGAAGCCTTGATTTTAAGTGAAAAGGCTGCGCTTTTTTTGGGGGGGAAGTAATTTTCAAGCTACTGAGATCAAAACCTGTTTCTCAACTGTTCCTTGAAATTATACATGTTGCTTCTTGATTTCAGTTTAGTTATTTGATCTAGATCAATCTATTTGCCATTGATTTTCAGTGCAAAGAAGGTCAAAGCTATTGCAAAATAATTGGTTATATACAGATATTTCAATCTTTCCTGCTCATGAAATTGTTTTAAATATTTTCAAATTTGGATGAGTTTGTCTACTATTTAGAGAGATTTGTGAAGTGTTTGTTTGATGAGTAGGACATGAGGATAAAATAAAAAGAGAATAGAGATTTCCCTATTACAGATAAAATCAAGATTAAATGTAAAAAATCAACCAGTGGTGGGACTTCCGAAGCCAAACGGTTCGATCCGAGCCACTGCTGAGCAATGAATGTTCTGCATGCGACAGTTGAATCACCCTACATGAAAGAATGGTGTGATGTTCCCTTCGCGATCTCGTAGGTAAAATACGATTATCCATTCCAACACCATCATCAAACAGCGCCTCCTGGTGGGAGGTTATGTGAAATTCAGAGCATGAAAATGGAATTTCAAAAATGATTCCGTGTTATTTAAAGAGCAGAATAAGCACTTAAAGATGCGCCCAGTGTGGTATATTTCGACTGTTTTCAATAATAAAGTATTATTCTGTCGACCGTGATAAAAGAATCTGCATCTCATGTGAGTGGCAGCACCGCCTGAGCTCTTGCACAATCTTACGATTCATTTTTCACATCCACAAATATAAAATGTATGACACATTTATTGTAAAAATTATAACATGAAAGAAAAATAAAGTTTTTATTTGTTTCAACAAACATAAGAAGTAATTGATAGGTTTTTCCGTTATATTTTTGAAAATAGGATTTCAATTTGGCACCTAATAGTAAACATTATTCGTGCTTACATCGAATGAGACGAACATTTTTGGCATCAAAACCGCAACATTTGGCGACAATTATTATTAATATTTATTCATTTTATTTTTGGTGAGAATGGTCGATGGGACAACTCATAAGTGCCAAATATGCTAATAAACATAATTATTTCATTCATCCTTATTTATAATTATATTTCAATCTATCATTTTCTGGCTGTTTAGCAGTCACTTTTTCGCAGGAGGACTGTTTAGCAGTCACTTTTTCGCAGGAGGACTGTTTAGACCAGGATTTACGGTTTAAAGTGGATTCTCCGAACCACTACAAGCATCCCAGCCCATGAACTCTTCAACCCAAGCATCACTTGCATTTACATTTCAAGCATGGTTATTAACTTTCTTTGTGTTTGCTCCTCAAAGTTTAAATAAATTACTTTAAATATTTTTTTCCAAATTTCAATTTTTTTAAAAAAATTTGCATTTGATGTCATAATATTTCATAGTTCACGATGTAAAGGCATAAATCACACACAGGATCATTTTTAGAAAAAATATTTGAGAAAATAAAAATGAGAAATAAAATTATATAATAAAAATTATACTGATTAAGTAATTAATTTTACAGTCAGTAATTGTATGCTAACTATAAATCAATATTTTTAATAACAAAGTGAAAATATCGGAATTTATATTTCATTAAAGCACATGAAAAACTACCAGTCGGATGAACAATAGAGTTCATATGTTAATAGGACATCTATCTCTGGCATACGTGCCAGAGTTGGCACACGAGAGCGGTGCTCTACGCCACTATACAAAATGTATTCAGATAAGGTCTCTCTTCATTGCAAATTCACCTTGATTTCGCGCACTGTGCCTTAGCGTGAATCCTTATAAAAATGATTCCGCCGTATGAAAGTTTACTGATTCCACGTGCTCAAGCGAATTAATTGCTTCGCTCAATGAATGAATTGCAATTTTACTGAATTGTGCGTTACTGAAAAATCATAGCGTCTTACACTTATTAAACGGAAATCAAATATTTTTAAGCAATCATTTCAAAAAAACATTTGAAACTTACATCGGATAGCCCAGGGCTTAATATTTTTATTTCCCCCGATGAGGAGCATCCCTTCCCTGATGCACTGGGGGGAGCTGGCCTTGGCTCTCCAGCAGGCGAGAGAGCAGCATCTTCACGGCGGCGTTGGCGGTCTTCCTCACGGGGGCCTCGAACACCTCCCACCTCTGCAGCGTCCACCAGCGCCAACAGGTCGTCTGGCGTGAACAACCGAGAGTGCGACGAAACTCAGCATGAATTTCATGATGACAAAGTAGTTTCTGACTGTTGAGGAGAAGGAGCTTCAGAAAATGTTTCAGGGAGTCACACCATTCTGCTTCTTTAACTGAGTTACCCAGTCTTTATCTGGAACTTTTTTATCTTCGATTTTCTTCTGAAATAACAAGTTAAATTTTGAAAGATTATCATCTATGCACACTTTTTGCTACAGCTGATTTCATTTTAATACTTCATAATATATACGATTTGCCCAATGTTATTACTTTTAACAATTTACATGAAATAAGTTTTATAGATTTATTATATTCCTAAAAAATATTTTACCGCAAATATATCTTTTTTAATTAGCATGAATCATTATAATTGTGTAATTGATATATTTACATACCTGTCAACCTTGGAGAAATGAAAATCAGCAGATTCTACTGGTTTTGAGAGAAAAAATCAGGAGACAGTACTAGCGACGTTTTTGCTTGAAACAAAATGTTTAAAATGGTAGTACCGTAAAAAGAGAATTTTACTCTTTAGATTGTACATTCTGGGAATGATTTATTTTATTTTGTGCCACACAATCTTAATATTTTATTCTGAAAATTTAGAAAGTTTTTATTGCTAAATATTCTCAAAATGAGAGAAAATGTTTTGAATGGCAGTTCCCCAATTCATTTCTAATCAATGCTACGTCAGCAACGCATGAAAAAAATAAACTGCCATGAGTTATTCAAATTTGAAATGTGTTATGTTTTTTTATGGACAAAGTATTTGAAAATTTCTTTTCTTAAATATCGAAACATTTCTCACTGAATTAAATTTACTTAGTTTAATTCAGTGAGAAATACTTCTAAGTATTTTATGTGCTTATGAAAGGAAATAATTTTATAAATTTAATATTTATAAATTGCACATGTATAATAAAAGTTGCCTTATAAAATAAATATGGAGGCGTGTTTATTTTTTTACATATAGTATATTCTTTTATTCCTCATAGTTCCTTTATGAGGTTTGAGGACACAGTACTTTGTAGTTCGCAGTTTGGAGAAAGTCCAATCCTTTATTCAGTTCTGTATTAAGCAGTAAAATGGGAAATCTGTCAATAAAGAGTTTTACACTTGAAAATGAGGCATGTTCAATAGTCTGCAAATAACATACTTCTGCATGTTTTAGAATCTCATCATGAAAGGTAAACTTTTTAAGCATGTAAATGTAACTACACAGAGTCACATAAAATTACTCGATAGATTTATTTTTCGGCAAAATTTCGGCAGTGTTTTAATTTTTCATTGAAATTGCCAAAAATCAATAGATTTTCAAACATTATCGGGAAATCGGGAGGATCAGGAGTTCCCCGAAAAAATCAGTAGAGTTGGCAGCTATGTATTTATATAAAATGATGCATAAAGCAAATCCCTCATTTGCGGTACGTTTTAAACGTAACTGGATTATATTAAAGGATTTAAAGGAAGAAAAGGGATTTAAGCGTTTAAAAGCAATGCATTTTTTATTTTAAAACTGTTAATCAGGTCAACATGTTTATAACTTAGATACAAAATGCTAACTTACATCAATAAGTATACAAACACAAAAACTTTATTTTAATATTAGTGACATTGTGCTGACCACAAATGAATGTAATTTAATTTTCCTGTGGTTGGCAAAGAGATTTATTTGTAAGGGGGCGCCGGGTATATTCATGTGGAGAGTGCATGGCGAAGTGAAGTGAGGAGATGACCAGGAACCGGTTTTGGGCGCCAGGAGAGGAAGGAGAGACTTAGAGAGAGACCGGGGCCCGAACGCGTGCAGCTGACGAAAAAAGGAGGAGAGCCTGAATCGGTGGGAGATCAGCGCCGGACACTGGGAGTTTGCCGAAAAAAAGGAGGTGGTCGAGTATATAGCCGTGCAAGGCGAGTTCCTAAGAGAGGAATATACTCAGGAGATTGGCTGCAGGAGGGAACCCCGTCATATAATACTCCAACAGCTGCTGTACCACGACTGCAGAAAAATCCCTCGAGAGGAAACGGAAAGCGCCGAGTAACGAGGAGTTTCTGGTCACCCGATAAGTGTTAAGCCTGGCCCACGTGGGATACCTGGCGTCTCCAAATGACTTTGTAAGTTTCTTCTGTGTTAATCTCTAGTATGCATCTCCAAAGAATTTTAGGAATATATATTTATGAGAGATTTTATTATTACATATATTATTAAATGTAATCTATTATGAAATTATAAGAAATTATTCTATTTTTGTTTGTGTCTAATTTATCTGTAAAAGTGTATACTTATTTTGTCCAAGTTAATCTGAAGATATCATTAGTTGTATTATTCTAAATCAATCGGCAATAAACTTAATTAACTAAGTATGAACCTGGAATTTTGTTAAGTGTCTATTGATAATATGGTTTAACAAATAATCCACTGCATAAAGGATTTCTGAATAGTAAGACACTTAGTACAACATTTCTAAAACAATGATGCATCAAATAACACAGTGCAACTCGTTCTCAGACTACGTGATTTCAAGTCCCTCGTATAACACGTTTTTCCCCCATAGAACGCGTTGATTCCCCGCATTATATTTCTATATTCTTGTAATAAAAATTTTTTCGGGATAATTTGATTTATGGGAGATAAACTGTTTGTTAGTTACATTTGAATAGTTTTTTTTATTTTCTTTACTTTAAGTGATTTCAATTAAAACGCACAGATTTGATAATTTAAATTTTCCACATTATTGGATTTAAACACCCTTTAGCGAGAAAAGATAAGCGTGAATCATTTGTACATAACGCATTTTACGAGATCCTACGAGTGCGTTTTACGAGAACGCTCGTACAACACGCATTCCTATAACGCGGAACTAATACACCGGAGATTACTGTAATGGGAAAGTTCAAATCTTTTCATTTCATGGATAAACTTTCTTTATAAATAAGATACATACATACATACATACATACATACATATATATATATATATATATATATATATATATATATATATATATATATATATAATATCAAGACATGATTACAAGTGATGAATTATTTAATTCAATTACTGAATCGCAGCACAAATCCACATTCCCAGTATTGTTCATGAGGCATATATAAAAACTCTAAAATGATAATAATGTAAAATTTAAATCAATTATTTTTAACTATATATATATATATATATATATATATATATATATATATATATATATATATATATATATATATATATATATGTATATATATATATATATATATATATATATATATATATATATATATATATATATATATAGCCATGTTAAATATTATCTCTCGTATCAAATCCTCATACACTGCGTTTGTGCTTATACACTGTCTTTATGCAGATTAAAATGCCTTGATGATGCTCATAAAAACTGCAGAAGTGATTAAGATTCACTGTAAGTGCTTACAGCTGGAAGAAATACGCCGACGAGAATGCCAAATAACAACAGAAATTCTTAACAATTTAGCCAAGTTCTTAGCTACAAAATGTTTTGTCTATTTTTCGTTTTTTTTTTTTTTTTTTTTTTTTTTTTTACCTGTTAAAAAACCGTTGTCACAAGTCAAGTTGAAAGAAAACTATCCAATTAAAAACAAATGTAAAAATACTTATTTGGTTATTAATGTTTGACTGGAAAAAATATACCAGAACAATTACATCTGTATTCTAAATATAAAAATAATTTATATATAGTTCACTTGCCAAATCGATTAATTGCATTTTCTGAATTTTAAATTTTACTTCTAAACTTGTATATAATATATAATTGTATATATTCAAGACAAATCCCACTTATAATAAGAATTAACACCACAAAAGCTGTATTTAAATAATGCAAAATATTAATCTTAAAAAATATTATGTGCGTGTACTTTTTATAAATTTTCTCAACTTCTTGCCCTTAATTTATTGAAAAAGCAACAAATAAATCGTACCATGTTAGTTCTCAATTAATTCATCTGTTTCCAAAATTTTTAAATGAAAAAATGCATATTTGTGTTAGACAGCTGGGAAAATATTATTATCAATAAAAATTTTATAATTACAATTGAATGATTTCTACTTTTGATGTTATCACTATCGAAAGCAGTCATGACTCATACCATGTCTTATGAACATAAAATAACTTTATGTAAGAATGCTTCGTTTGAATATTTCTTTAGAAGCATTGTTTATAATTAATTATTATGAATTTAAATACAACTTTATAATATTATCACTGCGTGATAAATATTACAAAATATCGTTAATTTATGTATGAAAATAATAATTATTTTCTTTGATATTATTAATTCATAAAGTTAATGCAATGCGATAAGGAAGTTTCATCATTTACATGAATATTACGTCAAATTAATATCATGTTTTTAAAAATTTAGTTTTTGTTTTCATAAAATGAAGTATATTTAAAATAGAATGAAGTATAAATTTTAAATGTATAAAAGCAATAAATGTGCATCTGTATAATTCTTACAGTTAGCATATTATAAAAATAATAATAGCAAAATAAATAAATATGACAAAAAATTTGATTTCCATTGAACTAATATACTGATTTACACAAATCAGAAAATAATCTCATTAAAACTTTCTAGCTTAGATTTATAGATCCGACATTTACATAAAAGAAAATTATTATATCATACATTTAAACAATTAATAATATTTGATTAATGAATTTTGTAAAAATTTAGAGATTCTAGAAATAAATTGAAATACTACAAATATACCTGTCACATTTTTTAAAATTTTATAGCTTTATTTTGAAAGGCAGTTATAGTTAGTTATACTAGTAGTTTACAATAAAAAATGAAATCAGAAAGTTTATCGTTCAGAAAGTGTTAAAAGTTAGAAACATGCCTATTCCATTTAATCAGTTTTCCCTTTTTAAAAAAAAATAAACATTGAAAGAATGAATTTTAAAAAAATGTTATGTAATCTAGTTTTTATAAAATGGGGAGAATGTTACAATAATTCATCCAAATTTTATATTTATTGTTATCTTACCTTAATAAAGTATATGGGATGCTCCTCAGCGTTACAAGGGAAGAGAACCAGTAGAAATGATCTCTGACTTCAAGACTAAAACATTTTTGTCAAATGTCGTCTAGATTACAAATGAGATAGCTATAAACAACTAAACTCGTGCCTAGGGCATACTCAGATTCTCGTGAAACCGGAAGAAAAGGGGTTGGATCAAACTTCTGACGTCAACGCGAAGTTATTGAAAAATATCGTTTTTATACACTATAAAGAAGTAAGAACTTTGAAGTAAGAAAAAAAGCAAGAGGCATTATATTTTCTTTGTTTGTATATTCTCAATAATTTTTTGAGCAATAATGTATCTTCATTTGATACCGTTTTTATATAATTGTTTCGATTAATATCAGTTGCTTTTAAGAAAACTGTTGCATTATTTATACATTTGTTATAATGTATCTTCATACATTAAATCTGAGTTTCGAAAATGCATTAAATTTTTGATTCATGTCAACAATTGAGAATTTTATATATAGTCTCTAATTATTATATCGTATATAAACTATAGTAACTATATAAACGTATACATATTTTTTATATAAACATAGAAAAATAATAACCAATATCAGTCAATTTATGCATCAAACAACCTTTGAAAACCAGAAATGGGAAACTTTTTTGATAAAAGCTTCATATACATCCCTAAACATTGAACAAATATATTTTGATATTTGAAATAATTAAATAACAATTTGTTTTGGGGATGACTACTTTTTTGTAAAACATTTTTAGATCATGATTAGACCCGAATGCTTTGTTATTCTTGAAAAATCAATATTTTTATGCATAGAAATCGTAGCTAACGGTAAATAAATAAGGTTGATGAACTAAATTATGAAGTAATTAGTGTACAAGGAGAGTTGGGAAATCTCTAATGATAACAATTTCTGGTTAACACAGGGGTGAATTTATGTAATATTCTCCCATGTATCTGAACTTTGACTTCTTTTAATTTTTTGAACTTAATGATGTCTACCACGAACCACCCAAACCGAAAACATGGATGAAAAAAGTGAATAGATTCTTTAAAAATATAAATTCCATTATTTGTTGCATTTCTGTAAATGATACACAAAGATACAAAATAAAGTACCGAAATTTACAATGATCTATATTATCTGTAATGATCTATTTATTTTAATTTACAATTTCAGACTTTTATATTGCTGCATTTTGGAATAGAAATGCCACGCTTCTCTAAACATCCTTCGAGAAATTTAAAATTGCTCTGATCTAAAGAGCTTGCTATGGCTTAGAGGTCACTCCACAGCGTGAAAGTTCCCCGGTTCGATCCCAGCCACTTCTGGATAATGGGACATGGATATTGTGCATGCGTCGAAGTGGGGGCTTGGAAGTTTTGCGGATTGACTCTCTTGCCCCTCGCAGTCTGCGGTCTCAGGCTGCTTCAGCAGCTCACAACAGAGTAAAAATAAATGGTCGAAAAATAAAGATACAAAACATAAAAAAAACTCCGTACTTGAGCTGCAAGTGAGGAACACAACCACAAAATATTGACCCCTGCCCTGTAATCAGTTTAAAAAAATCGGGAATAAAAGGAAAACCTAACTTAAAAATGAATGTGTTCGATAAAGAATCCGTCAAGATGAGGAGAGTGGAGCGTCATGAGGGTTGCTGGAATTTTATACAAGATGCACACCACGCACACCACTGACTTAAACGTTAGGAAAGCGAACATTTATTTTTTAAATTTTAATCGGATGTGTGTATCATTTGAGTCATTTTTATTTATCCATATTTATAACTGTAGAAGATGAATAAATTTGCTAGTTTTTTGAGGAACCCATTTTCATTCCACGTGTAATATACTATGGGAGTTCGTTTTCTACGTGATCTCCTTTAGGCAAATAATGATTTAATAATGTAACCATTTTCACATTCCAATCTCAACTATTTTTTGAAAATATTTTTTTTTCAAGAAAGTAACATAGAATTTGTTATTGTTCGTATATTTATCAATAGAACTTCATGCTTAGAATCGTGTATAAAATTATAATCATATATATAATTTTTTTTCAATCAGACACGAGGATCCGAACATGTTCGGCAACCTATTATAAAAAAAGTTATATAATATGCCATAAGCCTTGAGGAGGTAGCTATTTTTTAAGCTGAGTAAAAGTTTTTGGCAATAAAATGTTATTAAAATATGTAATCTCAAATTTTTTTCAAGTGCAGATATTTCACATAAATTTTAAGAGTCACATCTGAGTCAGTATGAATTCAATAAAAATTCATATAATTCTTTATTATTAGACGACATTGGATAAAAGAAAAAAAATAATGTTGGCTTAATCAAGGCATTAAAGATTTTAAAGAGATTACTTACAACTCTTACAATTATTAGTTTAGAAATAATGAATGAAATTTTTTAAAATTTAAATTGTCTTGTCAATTTAAACTAGCCATAAGGTGGATGTATCGTCCTTTTCATTCTGCTTTTTCTTCTGTTCTGTTGTCAACTATTAATGGCTTGAATCCATGGAAAAAGGTTTCTCAAGTCCATGCTTTGATCTTTATGGAAGAAATCGTTTTATTAACAAAATGAACTTCGACACTATTCTCTGACATTGGATGGTGAACTTCGCCTTGTTTGCTGCCACTCGAAGAATGCGATTGAAAGGCAAATTCGTCGACAAATTAGGTTTACGACGCCGTCTTAATACGTTGTCGACATGACTTAGATGAAAAGTTATCCGACCTCATGCATATCAATGAGAATTGTAATAAGAAAGGTTATGTAGCCATGATTTTAACTGTAACGAAACAAATAACCATTTTATGATTAATAAAAAATATTTTTTACGATTTATTATTTTTTTGGAATGCATACTTTTAAAAGAAATTTCCGAATTAAATTTGACGAATGATTATTATGTACTATTTCGCTTAACGACATTATAAGTTATCTTTTAAGTATTTCTTACTGCAACAATTGAACAGTAATTATATTATGGGAATATTATTTTATTTGAAAGAGTAATCACACTTTACCGAAATAAGTTTGGCAGTATCATTGAATTGTGTTGCAAATTTTAATATTTAAAAAATACTTCAAGTATTAAAAAATATTTTAATAATTTAAAATTATTTTTCTTCTTAGATAAAAAATAAAGATAGAAGAAAAATAAATGACAGAACAATAGAAGTAAAAGGAACTTATTGCAATCAGTATAACAGTTTAGAAATGAAATAGAGTAAACAACAGATATTATTGCTTGTAAAAATTTTGAATTATTTTAAAATTAACTTATTAGTATTTCTTCATAATATCGAAATACAAAAAATATACATTATTAAATTAAAAATTAAAATAGTAAATGCCACATTAAGTAACAAATTCAAAAATATTTTAAATGTTACAAAATATTCAATTTTAGGAAGTAAAAGAGAATTCGGCAAGATGAATGCTTTAAGCTCTTGTATAACATTCATACTTTGAACTGAAAACTAAAGCATGGCAAAACATTTTAACAAATATTTAAAAAGTAATAATTATCAATGAATGTGTTGATCTCTAGGAATGAGTTACGGAATGCTTGTTTGCTCATGCTCAGTTATTTTATATGTGATAGTAGAATAATTTTATACATAGAACTAACTAATATAGTCATTTTCCTATAATGAATGGATCGTAAAATTGATTCCTGATAATACTTAATCTCAGAATCACGAGTAGAACATTGTGTACTGTGTGCGCACACTGATTACAATATATTATTTTGTGATGTCTCTCTTTAATTTATTCATTCGTTATTTTACTTGCAATATAATTCTTATATTTAGCTATTCTATTTCTAAAGTAGTTTCTCTTTTTTTCAGCTAGTTAAAAAAAACGCTAGTATTGACTTTTAATATTTTTCTTTTTCAAATTCAACGCACTTTAAAAAGAAATGCAAAAATTGCTTTTAGTTACCAAATTTGAAATGTATACTCTTATAAATATTCCGATAACACTCGTGCATCTCAATTCAATTACTTGTTTGAAACAAGCATGATGATATTTGCAGTTCATTGCATCCCTTGAAATAATTAGCTTCAAAAATGTTTAGATAAATGATGCCGAAACAAAGAGCATTTCTGTTGAGATCATCTGTGTTGAAGGGAAGGCCGAATCTGTTACCCAGCAAGGGTTTGTTGCTCGAAACGGCTTCCAATCGAGTCAATTGAAAGCTGAAGTTCACCCTCTCGCAGCCCAGGCTCTGAGGAAGGAGGTGCAACAATTGTCGTGAATGTATCCACAGGTTTCATTGACTCTGAAAGTGAGTTTTAGAAATGTATCGGAATTTGAAATTTTATTTACAAGATATTTCTGCTATTGAATCTATGGAAAAGTGTACTTCCAATTAAAATTTGCAGCATATAGGTATGTAGAAATACGAGGTGTGGCTATTAAATAACGAGAATGTCGTTGTAAAAAGTTTTATCCTTATTTTATACATAATTATTTATTATCGCCTTCAATGTACACCCCTTCTCTATCCCTGCAACGCTCCATGCGAATTTTCCATTGGAAACAGTGGAAGTCATCTTTTGTCAACTCCTTCTGTACTCTTGCCGCTTTCTCTTTAACAGCTTCCATGGACTCAAATCTTGTTCCTTTTAATGCAGATTTCACCTTAGGGAACAGATAGAAGTCACATGGTGCCAGGTCTGGAGAGTAAGGTGGATGCTCTAACAGTGGGATGCTGTGTTTGACCAGTTTTTGCGAGTTGATTGCTGTTCAAACGTGAGAATTTTCAGCCACATTTTGGCGCACACTTTTCTCATGTTCAAATTGTCATGTAAAATTTGCCGTACACATTCTTTATCCATGTTTACAGTTTCATCTATTGCACAAATACTCAATCGACGATCAGACTGAATCAAACTAGCAACTTTTTCGACATTTTAATCCGTTTTGGACGTTGAAGGGCGACCTGGCCGCGAATCATCTTCATCGTCTTGTCGACCATCTTAAAAACGTTTGAACCATTCAAAAACTCGTGCACGGGATAAACATTCACTGCCGTACACTTCTTTTAGTAAATTATAAGTTTCAGTACCGGTTTTTCCAAGTTTGAAGAGAAATTGAACAACAATTCGTTGCTCTATTTCGCCAAAATAAAATAACAATGTTAACGGAAATGAAGGTTATGACTAAACCGTGTTACTTACGCAAATGAGGCTTAGGGCATTTTGAAGAGAAAGCTTCACACTAAACAGCTGATAGTCAACGGTGGACTACGCATGCGCACTTTTGCCGCCGCAGCGTCAGTCTCGTTATTTAATAGCCACACCTCGTACATAAAAAGAAGAAACAGTAAGACTTGTTCAATGTTATTTTTTATAAATACTGAAGAAATTGTGACCGAATTTTAAAAAGAATAGGATTGATAAATTTAGTTGGAAATAAAACAGCACTTCGTGATGTAATGATGAAGCTCTAAATATGTTATGTGTCTTGTATAATATGCTATTATTATGCCTGGCTGACAGACATCAGTCGGGATTCGAGCTCACTACCTTCCGATAACGAGAATGAACCGACCAGATGTATATTAAACGAGATGTACAAAAATAGGCAAAGACATTTAATAAAAATTTTAATTTCGGAATTTGAGAAGTAGTTTTTACATTATATAAAATTTAGAAAAATTCTAAAACTTTTTTTTACCATCTAAAAAAACCTTATTAATTTAGCATTTAACGAATGTTACTTGCATACGTTCTTATGAAATCAACCTCAGAGAAAGATTCAAGATTTGAATTTTTTCTAATTTGAATATTTTATCTCATATTTTTATGATAGTTATGTTTATACAAGCTATATCCGTACTATTTTATACTGATTTTTCAATATGTAAGTACGGAGACTTGTTAATTGATTTCAATGTTGTCTTCCTTCTGGCCCTTTTTTTTTTTTTCGAAAATGGAGCGTGTCTTATTTCTATGGAAACACGTACTCTCATACTAATTATCTGGAGTTGCTCTTGTGGTAAAACACATGAATGAATTTTTAACCCCTTTGTAATAATTGATGATTGCAAATGGCATTCAAAATTCACAAAGTGGAGAAAAACTAAAAAAATCCTACACACTACCCCACAGATCTGTTTACAGAATTCAGTCTCACGCTGTACTTGTACTATGTAATGTATACGTTATGATGTTTTGGTTATCATATGTATGTAAGATTTTACATAAAGGCATGTGATTCAAACATAAAAAGAATTGTTTTATAATTACATAAAAAATATTTGTTTCAAGTTAACACAAAAACATTTGCTCAATTTTTTTTTTTTTTTTTTTTTTGCACATAAAATTTTTCCATTCTGAGTTCAGCTGCTTTCAGAGCACCCCTTCTTAACTTTCATATGAACGATATCTGAGAGAGCTGTTATGGATCTGCTAAAAAAAAGATTTTTCGAAAAAGATTCAAATCAAACTATTCCTGAGTGTGTCAGAAATATCTCGCAAGGTTAAGTGGATAATTGTCTTGGTTTGTAAATAACAACAGGCAGCGCAGTGTTTTGCGTTGAGTTCACCTTCCGTAAGCGATGCGGTCGGTGAGTGCATTATCGAAGACGGTATCTCGTCAGGACTGATATGCAGTACATTTTTTTTACAGCGTCTTCATTCTAAATTATTTAAGCGTCTGCTATTGTTTGGCCTTGACTTTTTCTTATTTTAATGCATCGTATGCTTTCTAAGAAAACAGCAAGATGATTTTCCCATGTGTAATTGCCATTCGCAGCTTTTTTTTCCCTGAAACGTAGATAACTCTTCGCTATTTATTTTTAATTTTATTTTTTTAGAGTTTATGCAAAACGTGTTTTGAAAAACAAATGCGCGTTTTTGAAATAGATAAAATATTTATAATTGCTTTGATTACTGATTATCTCTGAAGGGAATCCATAAATGACAAATACTATATATTCATGACTAATCATTAAAAAGATCATTATATTTCGACTGTTGATATAAAATATTCTTCTTAAAAGGCTGGTTGCTATGTCACTTAGTGGCTTTGAAATAATTGCTATTTTGTTTCAATAGTGAAAAACACAATATTGTTTCCTAAACACAACGATAAGATTTCTTTTAGTTTTGTTTGAAACATAAAAGGTTTGTTAATATACCAACAGCTTTAAAACAGTTGAATGATGAGACAGCCCTCTTTGGAGCAGAAAGCTCTAGGTTCGATCCTAGGCAAAAAATATTCATATTTAATAAAATTACTGGAAAATGCATATTTTTCAAATACAATAAAAACTTCTATGTATTCTTATTATTAAATGTATGTATCGATCTAGCATACTGATTAGGCCCTTTTTTATTATTATTTTTTTTACTAGAAAGTATTAGCTTGAGGCCGAGCAGCTGCTGAGCATAATTTTTCTATTTTCTGAACACAATATTTCTTCTCGAGTAAGAATTTGAGAATTGTCTTAGTTATCAAATTTAAAATATTCAATTGATGATTAAAAAAAAGAAAAGTTCAATACCTTTTGTGTGCTTAGAAAGTTTCCTAATAATCAGATTCTCTGAAAAGCAATGCAAATATATATGATATAATTAAAAAAAAATCTTATGTTTTCAAATAATTTATTTAGCTTATTATCTATTTTATATAAAATTAGCTTAGAAGTTCTTGCATCAACATATCTTTTTCTCTCCTCTTTTTCTTGTAACAGTTTATTTTATTTTATTCTTTGGAATTTTTTTAGCATTTTTACCTACTAAATGTGTTTCAGAAGGGCTTAATGAGCTTATGTCTTCTACTTAAAATTCAAAAAATGAATGTCTTTCAGTTATAACTACGTTATTAAAAATATGTGTCTTACACTTTGAAAATAAATTCGCTACAAATAAGTAGAAAGTAAAGATCAAGTCAATTTATATTATCTCTTATTCATTCCGTTTCATATGCTATGTAAAATTTCTGCCAAGTATAAAGCCCTAATAGTTTTTTAAATGAAAGGTGTTTGACAAGCAAGTAATCATTCATTTTTGTTGCTTTATTGTGACACCTTCTTATAATAACTTCCCCTTCATATTTTTAAACTCATTGAAGCTCACATAAATGCATTTTAGTCTTACAATTTTTTGAAAGATTAGGGTTAAGTTATTTATGTGATAAAAATTAAAAGAGAGAGAGAGAATTTAGTTTGCCTCTTAAAACTTATTCTGATTCCAGATGTAATTACTTTTACATTTTATTATATATTCATCAAATTCTTTGTAGAGTTAGGGTGGGACTGTTTGCAGACGACATTGTACTCTGGAGCTCAGGAAACAATATTAATGATATTGAATCGAGAATTAATAATTCTCTTGTAGCTGTGTCCAACTTTGCCAAGGAACATAAAATCAGTTTTAATCCTCGCAAATCAATTGCTACTTTCTTCACAACCAATAAGCGTATATATAATTATCAACCACAACTGAAGTTGGAGGGACAGAATCTCACTTATGAGAAGCACCCCAAATATCTGGGATTTATTCTGGATCAAGAGTGCACTACTAACAAGCATATCGAACACATTGCATTGAAAATTAGAAAATGTCTTACCATTCTTAAATATATTGCGGGTAGCAACTGGGGAGACCATGCAACAACCCTTAGAACAACATATATGACTTTCATTCGGCCTATACTTGAATATGGTTTCCCAATTTATTGTTGCGCATCCAAAACTAACCTTAAGAAGTTAGAACAAGTTCAATTAAGTGCTGCCCAGATTATCACTGGTTTAAGACATAGCTGTCCTTCTGATATTGTTCTTTTTTGAGGCCGACTTGCAGCCGCTCCATACTAGAAGACAAGCTGGTCTTGTTAAATACTATAATAAACTCTCTAGTTATGGCCTCTGCAACAAGACCTCCATGTATCTTAACAGCTGGAGTAATCATCAAAGATTGAAGAAGGACAGCCCTTTCAGTCTGGCAGTCTCTCTTCAACTACCTAATAGTAATGTTGAACCCAACTCAATACAGTGCTGCTTGAATCCTGCAGAAGGACTCCCCAGGGTTTACTTTCACTTTAACTTAAGTACTCATGTTAATAAGAAAGACTACATCCCAGAACATCTTAGACAACTGACCTTGGAAAACCTAAGCCACATTCCTAATGCCATCAAAATCTTCACTGACGGTAGTAAAATTGATATTCTAGCAGGTAGTGGCATATATATATTGAAACCCCTCACACCAATTTGACTCTTTCTCATCGTAATCCCAATCACTGCTCTGTCTTCAGAAGTGAATTGATTGCAATAGACCTGGGACTAGAAGCTATTCTTTCTGAAGAGGATTATGGTGACCTATGGATCTTGTCTGACAGCCGTAGTTCTCTCCACCATTTTAGTAATTGGCTTCTTGTAGGCGACAAGATCAGCAACTCTATCCTGCTTAAATTAAAACTCATTTCACTTAATCATGATGTTCACTTGCAATGGATACCTTCACATGTGAATCTCCACGGGAATGAAATGGCCGATAATCTTGCTAAGGAGGGTTGCAGGATTTCAAATACTCCCTCTTCCACACTTACTTTTCTGGAGTTATACTCCCGGGAAAAATCAAAAATCTCGGAGGAGTGGAAAACACCCCCACCCATAATTGGTACAAGGGATCAAAACCGGGTTTTGTCCCTTGACCTCCCGTGTGACAGACGTACCCGGACTGTTCTCTCAAGACTTGCTAGCGGTCATATTAAGTGCCTCACTTTCAACAAGGGCAGGAAAACTTTCGTCACCTGCACCAAGTGCCAAAATCATCAGGCTTCTCCTGAGCATCTTTTGGATTGCATGGGTCTCTCTAGGGAGGATCTATTTAGCAATCCTCTTTTAGTCTTCGACTTCCTTACAGTCAACGAATTCGTGGATCTAGTCTGACTCCGTCAGACATGGAGGATAAGCAACAACAACATTTGTTTTTTATATAATATATTTCACATGTGACAGTTTCCGATATTAGGACAAAAATCCTACGAAGACAAATATGCTGTGGTGAGGTTAGGAAAAGTCTTACAATATCTATTAATCTATTCACAGCATGTTAAATAAGTAATGAATAAAAAAAAGATAAATGGAAAAACATAATTTTATGAATCATCTGAACAAATTTATGTCTTTAGTTATTTTATAATGTTTTGTAATGAAAATTAGTGCATACAAAATTATATATATATTTTTATGACTGAAAAAATCCCCCATTCAGTATTTATTTTATTTATTTATTTATTTATTTTTGCTTTAATTTTTTTTAACTTATATAATTTTGTAGCTTCTCGTAACTTCCACAGTTTTTATTTCTCTCCAAAAATATTTATAATTAAGTATTTTTTCCTAAAAATTAATGAAACTTTTTTCGTATAAAAAAGAAAATGCAGGAACTTAATTACTTAGCTCTTAAAATTAGCGTGAATATTTTATCGAGCTTAGCATAATGTTCAAAGAAAAATTTCTTTATTTGGTTGCGTAAAATTAATACGAACAATTTTTGCTTAAATGATTTCCAAATACGTGAGCAGTGTATTAAAAGTGATTAATCGTTAATTAGTCAATAATAATAAATTGGAATTGTTAATTGAAGCAATTTTCGAATTCCAAATTTTTTTATGATAATTAATTTTAACCCTTACCATGCCCAACAATAAAATACTAAAAATAAATAATGTACCTAATTATATTAAAATATGGATTATTTAATAAAATCATTGTAAAAAAATGCAAAAAAAACTGATAATTACTTAAAAGTTTTTTATTCTCATTTTATTTGTGATAAATTATAGCAACATACACAAATGATTAATTGTTAAAATGATTTCAAGCCATAGCAGAAAAGCCAATTTCTTAAATATAGTTCATGCGAAGAAAAAATCTAGTTTTCTTGACAAAAACTATCAAAACACGAAACCAAGATTTTCAGCAATATGTCGATCGCACAAACTTTTTCTAGAACAAAGAAACATTTAATATCAGCAACATCTAAGGTAAAAGTCTCGAATACTTTAGAAGGAGTTTTAATGAATCCCTTGACCCAGCGATGCAGAAAAAGTTTCCATCTCTTTCCTTGGCGTCCCCAAAGCTTTCTAAGAGCTCGTAAATTGCGCTTTCTTTGTCTTTCCTTTTTCAATGTTCTCCCGATGAACTAAGAAATGGATACCTGCATACGTATAAACTGGTTTAAGATCACGAAGTTGCTGTCAGTTTGAATAAAAAACATGAAAGTTCTCTGTTTGAAGGATTTACTAACAGGTTTTTGTGTTTGCTTGCAGCTTCGATTTCTCCTAACAGGAAAATTGTTTCAAAACCACATACTCCTAAAACTAATGGATTTAACTGTTAATTTATTCATAAAGTAACTATGTATCAAAATGATTTTTGTAAGTTTGAAAGGAAAAAAAATTCGTTAAGGATTAAGAAATTATTATAAATTATGAGATTATTTTCTAATCTTAGTAGAAACGTTAACAGTTAATTTCCTGGAATTGATAGGAAAACTGCATGAAGATTCTAGAGACTATTTATATGTAGTTCTTAAATTAATTCCTTTAAGAAACGTTAGATGAATATATTTAAGAATAAATTCATCTAATAATATAAGTTTGAATTTAAACATGTTTTAAACTACAGAAGTGGTTATCATTTTGACAGTGATGTAATCATATATTTTACACTATTCTCAAAATAATTTATAGAAATTACATTATAAAAATATGTAAAATGTTTCATTTTCTAGGCCACTGAATGTCAGCTCTTTTCCGACAGTACTTATTAAATACTAATTCAGGCAACAGCCTCTCTACAAACGCTGTAGTTAATGGGATTAACAATATTATCGTGTTGTAGGACACTTTATAGCAACTTTTAATGTCAAGTTGCGTTAATCAAGCTACTGATTAACAGGCAATTACAGCTTTCTTATGAAATTTTTTAAGAACTCTTGGGGCCTCTGAGAGGTCGAGATGGGAGGTAAAGTAGGATGTTCCCTTGCTCATTATACATTGGGTTCTAGCCTACTTTATCCCTAGTGGTTCCATCATTTTATGGTGCTAAGTTGGTACTAATGATCAAAGTGATGCTTATCCTCTAACACCATAGAATCATTCAGAATAATTTTTGTCGAAGAGGAAGATTTCCTGCAAGATAACATTTCCAGTGGCTCCAACTTTAGTCCAGAATTATAAGTGCCAGAAAGAATCCGACCTTTACCAATAAGCAAAGAGGTATCAAGACTACTAACTTGAAATAAAAAATAAAAAAAAATTTATTTGATAATTTAATTTAAACCTTAACAGCCAAGCAATGCATTTTGGATATCTTGCGGCGTTAACATTTGGAAAATACCGCCAAAGAACACCTTTTCAAAAGAGTAATTGTGGCTCTCATCAACTTGCATACCTTTGAACTGTTTCTATTCTGCTGATATACTTCTTTCAGCAATAGAATTTTTCAAAACTTTTCCTGACTAGTATATACATGGAATACGTCAGGTCACCAATTCCATATTTTTAAACTGTTTCCATGATACTGAATTCGCCTTTGAGACACAAAATTAGAACTATATTTTTCTGACAACCATCTGGCGAACTGTTCAGATCACCATCGGCGTCGAAAAGATGAAGTTTTAATGCAACAATATTATATTCTTTCAGCCGTATACTCATCTCTGGCAACATTTCTCAGTCTACAGATTTAAGAATTCATGGTACAAATTTTAGTCAGTAATGGTTTGTATGGGTTTTTATTTTTTAAACTTTTTATTACTTGTTTAGAAGCTTTCTATATATATAATTTAAATGAAAACATTCTTCAAGTACTTCGTGTTTCTATTCTTCCTTTTTCTTAATAAAAATTATATGAAATTTAATTTATTGTCCCATTTCTTTTTGGTTCTAAGCAATTGACAAAAGCTTTAATGTGACACATATAATTATTTTTTATTATATCAATTTAAATGCATTCATTAGCATTATAGTTTAACAATTTTCAAAGCAAAATCAGGACAATATGTTTGCCTTTTGCTGGCTTGGAAGAATGAAATTACGTTGATTTTAATCTTTTATTCTCATTTTTGTAGTTTTATGAAGTTTAATTTTTATCGAAAAACATAAAAGCTTAGATGCTTTAACATAAGAAAATTTCAATATTGCATTAAATCCTTTCACATATATTGACTAAATAAAATACTAGACTATAAACCTCTGTTGCATGACTCTTCCATAAAAAAATTAATAAATAAGCGAACATTTAGTTCCCGCTGGTGAAATGTAACTTTTCAAACTTTTGAATGGATGAGGAATTTGAAAGGGAAAAGTTATAACTTTTAATAAATTAACCCTTTGTTGAAAAAAATATCAATCCAGATCACAGAATTTACAACCTTTAATAACAGTTACAAAAAACTGAAAGAAAAAAACTGCAGACAAGCCGGCAGAGCCACTTTCGACAAGCCCTTCAACAAGGTTCGCTGAACCAAGTGCATGAAAGCTCGCTCCAGGTAAATAAGGTTATGAATGGAACTGTCTCAAGTCACCTTAAACATATCATTGGATTCGCTTCATTTTTTGACATTCATAGGAAAAAAATCCTACACACTACGCGCAAACTTGTGCGAAAGTGTTTTCTTAATAAGTTTGTTGATCGGTTCTCACGTGTGTGAAGACACTGACTTGTTTCAGTAATCATTCAATACATTAAAATTTTGACAGTTTGGAATCTTTTGATCAGAATCAATGAGAACCTCAATATCATTTTTTAATAGTTAAAATATTATTCGTTTATTAAATAAATCAGTTTAATGGCTTCGTTATCACTTTTTGCTTATATATTTAAATTTGAACCAGTACTATGATTTAAAAGGGATTCCGTATCCCCACAAACAGCAGCACCCACGATTAAAATCAAACCTTCTGACTTCTAGATTACGAAATTATCAATTTAGCATTCCATAAAGTGAAATGACGCTTTAAATTCAGAATGTGACGGTAGCTTTGTTTATATCTCATACGCCATATTTCATTTTTGTTCATAATGGTTAATTCAATCGGAATTTACTGCTTACAGTAATTTTAAGCAATGGCAAACGCCCACACTAAAAATGGAATCGAACCCAGGAAATTTCGGACACAAAAAACTAGAGTGCTGACCATTTAGCTACCGAATAGCAATGAAGATAATAAAATAGTTAAATTAAAAAGAAGATTGTAAAAATGTTTTTAAAAATTAAAAAATAAAGAAAACGATGGAAGAAACTATCTGTGGGGTGCCAGAGACAATTTTGTTTCCTTCGGTAGAATTAGCTGAAATGT
Organism: Latrodectus hesperus; assembly: GCA_037975125.1. Taxonomy (NCBI): domain Eukaryota; kingdom Metazoa; phylum Arthropoda; class Arachnida; order Araneae; family Theridiidae; genus Latrodectus; species Latrodectus hesperus. The sequence continues at coordinate 3,565,612 of CM075857.1, read as the reverse complement.
ACTTGTAAATAGAAAAGTAATGGGAAATAAATTTTAAATTTAACAGAAACAAAATTTAATCAAATTAAATCCAAAAACTAACTAAACTAAAATGTTTTCCGCATTTCCATTGAAATTAATGCTGTTTATGAGGTTATGTTATGAAGTAAATCAAGGTTTTGTTTAAACTCGTTAGTCTGTTTTCCACAATCAGTTTTTGCAAGCGAAGATGTCTGACTCCCGCCAAATAGTTAGGTTAATTGCGGTGACAAGAGCATTCCCTTTCCAATGGGACTTGGTGACATTTGGGCCTTATGTTATTCTCAAGGCCATAGTTTGGGTGCTTTTCTTACGATTTCTCCTAACGAAAATGGAACGTGTCTTGTTTCTATGACAACAAACACAGGGGCAGGATGTCTAAGAATACATACAATAGAAAGAGACTTAAAGATTAGAATGAATACAACAGCCATTCTCGGCTATAGTGTGAATCGAATACAAAAAAACCTAAACCGAAAGAGAAACCTTAACCTACAATACCTGTACAGGATTTTATATCCTATGTTTAATTGGATAAACACACCGGTTTTAGCAATAAAATTCATTACACATTAATCTAAAATAAGTATTCTTAATGTTCAATGCGGATGTTTCAACTTAATTCATGCATTTGTTTGTTCCAGTTTTCTTTTTCTTAGCATTTTATCATTTTGTAACAGAAATTATGTTGATAAATAAAGAGTTCAAATGCATGAATGTATGAAAAAGTGTGTTCAAATTATTTTTATATAAGAAATATAATCAAGCCAATCTTAAAATTGAAATTGCTAAAAGGAATTCTTATTTAATTAATTTTTACAACGAGATAAATTTCTGCTGTATCTCGCTTAACAAGTACATAATAACAAGTTGTTTCATGGTTTAAATTCAAAATATTTAAATTTTGCACAGTTTTATTCTTTTTCTAAGCGTTTCTAAATGGCACATATTTAAAATAAACAAAAAATTAAAAAAATCCCTTTTTTAATTAAAAATTTTATTTTGAAAATAAATGCTAAAAATTGTATTAATTTACATTGATAATAAATTTAAATACCAACAAAGAGTGTAAATGAAAAATATTTATGTTATTATAAATTAAATCATACGCAAAATACCATTATTTGTGGAATTACTAGAAGCAAAATAGATAAAATTTATTTCAAGTTCATTATTTCACAGAAAACTTTTAATTATAAGTTTGCTAGAAATTAACTGATTAAATTTTTTTAAAGAATTAATTTTTTTACGCTTCACAAAAAACATAATTATTCATTTCAGTCTCTTAAAGCAATGATGATTCATTTTGATTTTTTGGATATATACAATTAATGCTTAGAAAATATTTCTTTAATTCAATACCTAAGCAAAATCTAAAATCTCATTTAATTGTGATACAAGAAGTAATATAATACATGAGAAAATTTTGTAATTTTCGCCTGCATGATATATTAAACTTTTAGCGATACTTTTCAAACAAGTGAATTGTTTTATTCTTAATTACTATGAAATCATGCCACTAACATAGTTCTAATTTCGCATCATTATAAATCTATTACAGGGGAACTCAATTATGCCTGAGTCCTGAAACTAACTTCTTATAAAAATGAATACGCGGTAATTATCAAAACAATTTTCGAAATATCCAATTACTTAAATAGGATGTACTATAAAGAAGCTGTTCTACAAAATAAATGATCCATATCTGTGCATGCTCCCCACATACATACACAAAAAACAACTAAATACAGTTTTGCGAAATAGTGATTCTATATACAAAGATATTATATTTTTACACTATTTCGCAAATTTGGTAAGATCTAGATGGAAACTAGATGTTGCATGCTGATTTATGAAACAACATTAATTGAACAAAACGGCAGATCTTTAATATATTACCAATCATAAAAAAACCTTGAAAAATAAATGTTCTTAACAATCAATTAAAATATCGTTGTCATTCATGGAATTTTATGTGGTCGCTTTTCTTACTTAAAATGTAATGTCAAACACAATATTAACGCTATTCAAATTACAAAAGTTATTATTTATTTTAAAAATAATTCATAGACAACATTTTTAGAAAGAGATTACATTGCTGTAATACAACGACATTAAATTTCACAATGAGTTTAATGGTATGATTTTCACAATAAAAGAAATAATCCATGAACTTTGAGTGAAGCTTATTATCTTTAAAGTTAATTTCTTTCTAGAAAAGTTGTAACAATTATACTGGAAAAAATATCCAAACTTCTAAAATTAAAAAATTCCTTAAAGTTAGGAAAATAATCGATTTTAAAATATTACTATACTCCAATTTGCAAGGTTGTCTGTAGGCGAAAGCAACCTTGGCAAACATCGGATGTCCTGCAAAAAAGTTTTTGTGTTTTATTCTATCGTGATTTTTCTGGTTTGAAACACTTTTCATTTAGAGCTCAAAGGATTTTACAAAATTGTTTGTAAGCACTTTTAATAACAAACACTTGATAATTTTAAACTATTCTAGGTTTAATAAATCTAACTAAAATTTAAAAATCAATTATTTACAACAATTTTTTATCGATCATGATTGTTGTTTATCATGAATAGTACTGAACAAATATTATTATTAATTTTGACTAAAGACCCACCACTTGGCGGAAAAATGGCGACAACATTTTCTCGCTGACAACGTGATTATTTCACATGATTTTGACTGTTGCGATTTCAAATATGTTTTTATTAATTTATTACAGCTTTATCACATAAGACAAAATGCTTGAGAAAATATTTATTTTAATCAATTTATGAGAATATAGATTATAAAATATAAAAAAGTAAAATTTCACAAAACTGCTCATATTTGCTACATATTCAAATGTGCGCATTTTTTAGCAAATTGATATTTCAAAAACGTGATTGCATTTTTTAATTCAATTTTGAAAATTCTTTTTTTTTTCAATCATATTTATTTATTGTGAGTATTCAATAATATTTATTTATTGTGAGTATATTTCAATAATATTTATTTATTGTGAGTATACTCACAAACGAAGCCCGGTTTCACACTCCCTAGGTTCGATACGACTCAGCTTTTCATCCCTTTAGTGGGTCGACCAAGCATGTTTGGGAACTGGATGTCTAACGGAACTTCATATGCCCGTGGTCACGAAAACAGCCTGGCCCACATCTTTTGTTGATCATCAATTTGGTTTTTTTGGAATTCACTTTACCCCTAGATAGGATTCTGCACAGGATTCAAGATTTTTTCTCAACAAAATGCATCTCTTGAAAGAAAAACAGTTAATTAAACGTTTATCAGCTTATTAAAGTGTTACAGACTTCAATATGTAGAGGTGTCCTACTTCTGTTTTCATAGACCAAAAAGCCTGCGTTCTTTTTAATATCTAAGAAAAAAAAGAATGCAGGTTTTTTGGTAAAAGATCATAGATGAAATTCATTCACTGAAAATAAAAAATAGTTAAATAAAAGAAATAATAAAATTTTTACACTAGTTGCGCTAAAGTTAGGCGCAATTCATAAAATTAGAGTGTCTTAAGTTTCGAGGTATGATAATAAAGGAATTTACAAGAGTAGTCAAAAGACATACTTACAAAAATTCTTTATTTTATAAATTTGTATTTAATTATTTTTATTTTGTATTTATTGTATTAAGATTTTATTCTTTTTTTTTCAATTTGCACAGTGAAGTATTACACACACAGGAATAAAATACACCATTGCGGTTCCACGTTTTATTCGAAATCTTACTGGGGGAAATGACACAGATTAGATTAGTTCATTAGATTTTGTTCTCAATGCTATAAACCTTTAGAAATATTAAATATGATTGAAATATTGCAAAGAATTTTTTTATCTCTTCAATAATTTTAAAATTTTGCAAAAAAATTTTTAAGTTGAATAAAAGAATATTTCAATACAAAATTTTAAGAGATAAATGATGATGAACCCATCTCATTTACTGTTTCTGCATTTGAAATATAGTTTTGACATCTTTAAAATTGTTGGTACTTTTAGTTTCTGGTGTCTTTAAAATTTTTTTTATCATATTTTTGTTTGTGTTTAGATTTTTATTGAATTATTTTGCGGTTTCTAGTCTAGGTTCGTTTGCGTAATTTTGTTATCGTTTTTTTTTATATTTTTCCAGTTTTATTGTGTATTTTACTTTTTTTGTCAAATTATTTTTTGCTTTTGTTTTTTTTAATTTAAATTTTAGTATTTTGTATTTTTCATGTTTTATTTTTTTTTGCTTAATAAAAATTAAATTTTGGCTTCTTAGATTTTTTTTGTTGGAATTTTTTTTTCTTTTTTTATTGAAATTTTTGTTTGTTTTAGTAATTTTTTTCTGTTGTTTTTTTGGTTTCTTTTTTTTTCTTGTGTATGATTCTTTTTCTGTTTGTTTTTTTTGTATGTTTTTTTGGCTTTTTTATTTATTTTTCTTTCCGGATTTTTGTTTGCGTTTGTGTTGTACTTGTATGTTTATTGTTATTTGTTTTTTTTAATTTGTTTTTTTTCTTTATTTGTGTTTTTTTTGTTTGTTTATTTTTGTGCTTCTTCTTTTTTGTTTTGTTTTTTTTCTGTTTTTTGTTTTCTTTTTGTGTTTGTTTATTGTTGTGTTTTGTGTTTATTTATTTTATTGTGTGTATTTTATAGTGTTTGTTTTTTTGTGTTTATTTATTTTTTTGTGTTTATTTATATTTATTTGGTTTTGTTTGTGTTTGTTTTTTTCTTTGTTCTTTTGTGTTTATTTTTTTTGTTTATTTACTTTTTGTGTTTGCTATTTTTTGCTTTGTTTTTTTTGTTGTGTTTTTTTATTTGTCTTTTTTTGTTGTTTTTTTCTGTTCTGTTTTTTTTTTTTCTTTTTTGTTATTGTATTTTTTTGTGTTTTTTTATTTGTGAGTTTTCTTTCGTTTGTTTGTTTTTTTTTGTTTTGTTGTGTTTTTGTTTTTTTTTGTTGTTTTGCGTTTTTTGATGTTTTTGTTTGTTGTTTTGTGTTTTTGTTTGTTTTTTGTTGTTTTGTGTTTCTTTTTGCGTTTTTTTTTATTTTTGTTGATTTTTTTTGTTTTTGTTGGGTTTTACTTTTGTATTTTTTTGTTTGTTTTGTGCTTTTTTGTTGTGTTTTTTTGTTTTGTTCTTTTGTCTTTTTGTTTTGTTTTTTCTTCTGTTTTTTTCTTTGTGTTTATTTTTTTGTTTGTGTTTTCTTTCTTGTGTGTTTCTTTTTGTTTTTGTTTGCGTTTCTTTTTTGTTTTTTTTTTGTTTGTGTTTTTTGTTTTGTGTTTGTTTTATTTTGTTTTTTGTTGTTTTGTGTTTTTTTAGTTTTTTTGTTTTTTCTTGTTTGTGTTTTTTTTTTCATGTTTGTTTTTTGTGTTTTTTTGTTGTTTTTTATTGTTTGTGTTTTTTTTGTTTCTGTTTTTTTGTTGTGCTTTTTTTGTTTGTCTTTTTTTGTTTGTGTTTGTTGTTTTTTTTTGTGTGTTTTTGTTTTTTTGTTTGTGTTTTTTTAGTTTGTGTTTTTATTTGTTAGTGTATTTTTCTTTGTTTTTTTTTGTTTGTGTTTTTTTGTTTGTGTTTTGTTTTTTTTTGTTTGTGTTGTGTTTTTTTGTTGTTGTTTTTCTTTGTGTTTTTTGTATTTTTTTTTGTTTTTGTTGTTTTGTCTTTTTTGTTTTGTTGTGTTTTTTTTTGTATTTTTGTTGTTTTGTGTTGTTTTTGTTTGTTATTTTGTGTTTTTTGTTTCCTCGTTTTTTTGTATTTTTCTTTTCTATTTTTTGTTTGTTTTTGTTGGGTTTTTCTTTTGTATTATTATGCTTTTTTTGTCTTTCTTTTGTTTTTTTGTTTTGTGTACTTTTTGTTGTTTTGTATTTTTGTTTTTTGTGTTTGTCTTTTTTTGTTTGTGTTTTCTTTTTTATGTGTTTCTTTTGTTTTTTTGTTTTTGTTTGCGTTTTTTTGTTTGTGTTTTTTTGTTTTGTTTGTTTGTATGTTTTTTTTTTGTTTTAGTGTTTTGTTTTGTTTTTTCTCATGTTTGTTTTTTGTGTTTGTGTTTTTTTTGTTTGTCTGTGTTTTTTTGTTTGTTTCTTTTGTTTGTTTTTTGTTTTTGTTTGTTTATTTGTGAGTGTTTATATTTGTTAGTGTTTATATTTGTTAGTGTTTTTTTTGTTTGTGTTTTTATTTGTTAGTGTTTTTTTATTTGAGTTTTTTGTTTGTTTTTTTTGTGTTTGTGTTTGTTTTATTGTGTTTCGTGTTTTTTTTGTTCGTGTTTTTTTGTTTTTTATGTTTGTGTTTGTTTTTTTTTTGTTTGTGTATTTTTTGTTTGTGTGTTTGTTTTTTTTTTGTTTGTGTGTGTTTTTGTTTGTGTTTTTTCTTGTTTGTGTTTTTTTTGTTTTTTGGTTTGTTTGTGTTTTTTGGTTTGTTTGTGTTTGTTTGTTTTTTTGGTTTGTGTTGTGTTTTTCTTAGTGTTTTTTTATTTTTGTTTGTTTTAGTTTGTGTGTTATTTTGTTTGTGTTATTGCGTTTTTTTGTTTGCTTGTTTTTGTGTTTGTTTTGTTTTTGTGTTCTTTTTTGTTTGTGTTTTCTTTCTTGTGTGTTTCTTTTGTTTTTTTCTTTTTGTTTGCGTTTTTTGTTTTGTTTGCTCGTGCTTTTTTTGTTTGTGTTTTTTTTTGTTTTAGTGTTTTGTTTTTTGTTCTATTTTTTTAGTTTTTTTGCCTTTTTTTGTTTTTTTATGTTTGTTTTTTGTTAGTGTTTTTTTTCTCTTTTTTTTGTTTGTGTTTCTTTAGTTTGTTTTTTGTTTGTTTATTTGTTAGTGCTTTTTTGTTAGTGTTTTTTTCTTAGTGTTTTTTTCTTAGTGTTTTTTTGTTTGTTTATTTTGTTTGTTTTGTGTCTTTTTGTTGTTTTTTTGTTTGTGTGTTTTTTTTGTTTGTGTTTTTTTTGTTCGTTTTTGTTTGTGTGTTTTTTTTCTTTGCTTGTTTCTTTGTGCTTTTTTTGTTTTTTGTATGTTCTTTTTTTATTTTGTTTGTGTTTTTTTTTGTGTGTTTTTTGTTTGTGTTTTTTTGGTTTGTTTGTGTTTTTGTTTTTTTTATTTTTGTTTGTTCTTTTGTTTGTTTTAGTTTGTGTGTTTTTTTGTTTGCTTGTTTTTGTGTTTATTTCTGTGTTTGTTTTGTTTTTTGTTCTGGTTTTTTTTCTTTTTGTTTTTTGCGTTTTTTTTCCTTGTTTGTTTTTTTATGTTTGTTTTTTGTTAGTGTTTTTTGTGTTTGTGATTTTTTGTTAGTGTTTTTTTGTTTGTTTTTTTTTTTATTTGTGTTTTTATTTGTAAGTGTATTTTTGTTAGTATTTTTTTTTGTTAGTGTTTTTTTGTTTGTGTTTTTTGTTTGTTTTGTATGCTAGTTTTGTGTTTTTTGTTGTTTTTTTGTTTGTTTTTTGTTGTTTCTTTGTTTGTGTTTTCTTGTTTGTGTTTTTGTTTTGTTTCTTTGGTTTGTGTTGTTTTTTGTGTTTGTTTTTTGTGTGTTTTTTTGGTGTGTTTTTGTTTGTTTGTTTGTTTGTTTTTTTTGGTACTGTTTTTTTTTGTGTTTTTTTTTTGGTTTTTTTGTTTGTTTGTGGTTTTTTGTTTTTTTGTGTTTTTTTTGTTTGTGGTTTTTTTTGTTTGTTTGTGATTTTTTTGTTTTTTTTTGTTTGCTTGTGTTTTTTTTTGGTTCGTTTTTTTGTTTCTGTTTTTTTGTTTGTTTTTTGTGTGTTATTTTTGTTTGTGTGTTTGTTTTTTCTTGTTTGTGTTTTTTTTGTTTGTGTTTTTTCTTGTTTGTGTTTTTTTTGTTTGTGCTTTTTTTGGTTTGTTTGTGTTGTGTTTTTTTTGTGTTTGTTTGTGTATTTTTTTCTTTGTTTGTTTTTGTTTGCTTGTTTGTTTTTGTGTTTGTTTTGTTTTTGTGTTCTTTTTTGTGTTTTCTTTTGTTTGTTTCCTTTTGTTTGTTTTTTTCTTTTTGTTTGTGTTTTTTGTTTTGTTTGTTCGTGCTTTTTTTGTTTCTGTTTTTTTTTGTTTTAGTGTTTTGTTCTATTTTTTTAGTTTTTTGCCTTTTTTTGTTTTTTCTTGTTTGTGTTTTTTTTCATGTTTGTTTTTTGTTTGTGTTTTTTTCCTGTGTTTTTTTGTTAGTGTTATTTTGTTTGTGTTTCTTTTGTTTGTTTATTTGTAAGTGTTTTTTTGTTAGTGTTTCTTTTGTTTTTGTTTGTTTATTTGTAAGTTTTTTTTCTTAGTGTTTTTTTTGGTTTGTGTTTTTTTCTTAGTGTTTTTTTGTTTGTGTTTTTTGTTTGTTTTTTTGTGTTTTAGTTTTGTTTTGTATACGTTTTTTGTGTTTGTTTTGTTGTGTTTTGTGTTTTTTTGTTCGTGTTTTTTTTTCTTTGTGTGTTTGTTTTTTTTTGTTGTTTTGTTTGTGTTTTTTTTTGTTGTTTGTGTGTTTTTTTCTTTGTGCTTTCTTTGTTTTTTTGTTTGTGTTGTTTTTTGTTTCTGTTTTTTTTTGGTTTTTTTTTTTGTTTGTTTTTCTTGTTTGTGTTTTTTTTGTTGTTTTTTATTTGTTAATGTTTTTTTGTTAGTGTTTGTTTTTTTGTTTGTGTTATTTGGTTAGTTTTTGTTTTGTTTCTTTGGTTTGTGCTTTTTTGGTTTGTGTTGTTTTTGTGTTTGTTTCTTTTTGTTTGTGTGTTTTTTTGTTTGCGTGTTTTTTTGTTTGTATTTTTTTGGTTTGTTTATTTTTAATTCTGTTTTTTTTGTTTGTGTTTCTGTTTTTTGTGTTTTTTTGTTTGTTTGTGGTTTTTTTGTTTGTGTTTTTTTTGTTTGTGTTTTTTGTTTTTGTTTTTTTTGGTTTGTTTGTTTTTTTTGTTTGTTTGTGTTTTTTGTGTTATTTTTGTTAGTGTTTTTGTGTTGGTGTTTTTGTGTTGGTGTTTTTGTGTTGGTGTTTTTGTGTTAGTGTGTTTGTGTGTAGTGTTTTTTTGTTTGTGTGTTTTTGTTTGTGTTTTTTTGTTTGTGTGTGTTTGTGTGTGTGTTTTTGTGTGTGTTTTTCTTTGTGTTTTTTTGTTTGCTTTTGTGTGTTTTTTTGTTTGTGTTTTTGTTTATAATTGTGTGTTTGTTTTTCTGTTTTTGTTTGTGTTTT
>CM075857.1:3476470-3551470 GCA_037975125.1 Latrodectus hesperus | reverse complement strand
TTAGTTAGTTAATTAAAGTTAGTTTGTTAGTGTAGTGAGTGAATAGAACAGAATAGAGAGAATAGGAATAATAGAAAAAGGACTTTTAGGAATAATAGGAATAGAAAAAGTAAAAACTAAAACAAAACAGCAATCGGATTTGCATTATTGCACACATTTTTAATTACAAATTTGTTAAATTATATACAATTTTTATATCCAGAAATAAAGAAAATATTTTAAAATTATGATGCATTATGAACGAATGCATGAATTTAATATTCATAAGTGCATAAAAATAATGCATTTATCTGCATAAATGCATTATTTTTATGTAAACGTCTACAGATCTTTTAAAATTCTGCAATCTCTTATCTCACATGAAATTCTTATTAAGTTTCTTAAAAATAAATTTTAATTAATTTAAACATTTTTTTAATTATTAATATTTTTTTAAATAAAATTAGCCAAAATTAAATGGCATGAATATGTCTAATATGTATAAATTTTATAAAATTAATCTGAAAAAAAATCAGGCTGAAAAAAAACGCAAATTTAGAAAATTTATAGAAAATATGGCATAAAGTTAAATAAAAATATTGAGGAATATACAACATTGAAAACATGTATTTTTAACTTCATTTTCATTATTCATTTTTCAGTATTGGAAGTATCGAAAAATTCTTGAATGATTCTCCGAAAAATTCTTGAATCAAATGAATTTTCACATTTAATTTTTATTACAGTTCATTTTTTTATTGACATTTCTAGAAATTTAATAAATTTAAAGAAACTTCTAACAATTTTATAAAAAAATAAATGTGATAAAAATGATTTGTCATGAAATGTAATTTGATCAAAAAAATTTTAGATTGTGGAAAATTACTGGAAGTACTAAATTTTAAAAGCAAAATTTTTCATTCCTAACATTAAACAAAATATTTAATTGGGACAAAAAAACATAAACAAAATAATAAGGTTTTCATAACATATACAATATACAATTAATATATACAATTAAATATAATGAAAGAAATAGAAGAAAATCCTAAAATTATTACACGGAGCGTTATCAACATTATTATCAACATGAATTATAATATTAATTATAATTTTTCTAGTAAGAAAAACTATTTACACTGAAAACAAATAGAATAAAAACTAAATGAATACATACTAGTCATCATTCAATTCATCAATTTCATTCAATTCATCATCATTTTCACAGGATTGGCTGATTCGGCCACAACTGTCTCCACAAAGTTCATCAAAGTTGAAGAAGTTCATCTAAAACAAATAGAAAATTTAGTTTTATTTTAAATTCCTTTTTATAACAACAAATATTATACAAACAACATTATTTGACCTTTAAAATAAAGTGAGAAGAAAATCATAAAAATATTTATATACTTAATTTGAATAAAATAAATTCTGTAAAAATCAGAGAAATATTTTATCCTTTACAGCAGTAAATTCAATTTTAATGTTTCAAATGAATTTTTGAGACAGAATATCTCAGAAAAATGTAGATGAAACTGAACTATGAAAATATTAGAAATAGCTAATGTGAATAAAATTTTCATTTTGGATTAAATCATAACTAGCAACAAGTATGTTGATCACTCTTTTCAAAATATAAGAAGGCTGAAGTTGTCTGAAGCTCTCTAATTGTCCTTGATGTTTTTAAGTAGTTTAACATGTTTCAATAATATAATTGATTGATCAATTTTGAAAATGCAAACACAAAGTTTCAAAGTTAAAAAGTATTTAGTATTAGTAAAAGTATAAGTTTTTAGTACAAGTGAAGCTTACCTGTGGTACAGCAGTTTTACTACAAAATCTTTTCTCTTTTCAAGCACTCAACTTCTTTCAAGCTCTTCCTGGTTATCTTCCTGGTTATCTTTCAATATTAAAAAAGTTTATTATATTTCATGTTTCTTTCATGTTTTACATTTATACCAATATTTTCTTCAAAGTTTGTAAGTTATTTAATCTTCATTTTAAAGTTTCTTTTTATAATTTATATGCATAATTTATGGCAATATTTTTCAATGAAATGGCTAGAATTTTCCATGGAGTAATGAGTAATGGTTGTAATGAGTTGTAAATTAGAAAACCCCAAAACTGAATAGCCCACATGTTAAAGGAAAAAACACCTACTGTAATTCAACAGAGGCTTCAAAGGAGACACTTGATCTTCAATAAATGCACATTTGGTTAGAAATAAAATTTAAAAATAAAAAACATTGTAAAATTGAATAAAATTATTAGTAAGTGAAGAGTAACAAGTATTTTGTTCTTTAATTTTAATTCCTGTTTGCAAAACAAATTATAGGAAAATTTTAAGAATAAAAAATAACTAATTAAAAGTTAAGCAATAATTTTCAAAGTATAAAATGAATAAAAGTTTGAAATATATATAATAAATGCGCATTCCAGAGTCAGGACTCAGGTCAGTGTTAATTTCTGATCATTTGAGCCTCTTAGCAAAGCTTTCAGTTTACTTCTCCCCTCCTTGAATTAATTTGAAGTATTGCAGTTATTTTGGAAAACATAAAATGTTTAAAATATTATGAAATAAATTTTTTAATTATAATATATATACAGTAGAGAAACAGAATAAAAAAAATTCCTTTTAATTTTGACTCAGCACTGACAAGTGAAAAAAATTTTGTTTAAGTGTGCATTCATTCAGATTTTCTTATTTGAAAAAGACTAATGAGGAAAATATTAAAGGGATACGATGTAAAATACAGATGATACTCTTGTTCAGAATATAAATGTTCTTGTATTGATTTTGCATTTTGTATTTGATTTGAAAATTGTTTTTGTATTATATAAATGTTTTTGTATGTTTTAAATAGAATGCTTTCCATTACTAATTGTACATTAAGTTTCGTTTGAAAAAATTATATACATTTTAACTACGAATCTTCAAATGTTGTTCCAATTGCTTTGAACAAATATTGAAATTATCTCCCACATGAAAATGTCTTTCAAAAAAATTCAATTACAGATTAAAAGAATAAAAAGTCTAAAAATCTTAATATTATTGTTCACAATAGTATCATTATAAATATTTACAAAAATATTTTCATTTATCACCTCAGTCTTTGTCAACTTCAAGAAGAATGTGTGTAGTAGCTTCCTAAGAAGGTTTTCTTTTCAAATTAATTTTCATTTTTTTGGTTTGTACTTCAAGATTGATTATTTTAGAGTTAATTTTACTTTCTACAGCATTTTCAGTTTTGAAACAAATTATTGCAGAAAATATCCATTTAACTGACATTGCCACAGAGGGTATGAATTTTTTGACGGCACATTTTGCATGCCTTTAAATACACGCAATATGTATCAGAAAGAAATCCTTTATGTCAGTTTAGTTCATTATCGACTAATCTTATCAGAGACATAGCGACTAGGGGGTTTCACGTCCCGGGAAGTGCAGCTTGCCGAGGGGCACCAAATCATTTCAAAACTAAACAAAAAGTTTAAGAAAATTTCAACCTTTGTTTTATCATAATAACAATTTTATTCGGAGAAATAAATTTTGTAATTTATAATTATTTTGTGGGATAATTGGTAAACCTTTAAATGCTATTGTTGAACCTAAAATTAATTGACATAATGAAAATAAATTGAGTAACTGGAAAAAACTAACAAAAATTGTTTAAATTTTTTGGAAGAAATGGCAGGTGCAGGATCTTAATAATTTGCAACAGAGGTCCAAATGGAGAATTGAGAAATAAAATGCAAAAATCAATGAGATAGTGCTCCTCAAAGATAAAAATCTACCTCCTCAAAAATGGTCATTAGGTAGAATAGTGCTCTATATCTATCAACTCTATCTGGGCGATGACAAACGGATCAGAGTTGTTAAAGTAAAAACTTCTTCAGAAATTTTCAAAAATTTGTATTTTTACCTATTAATACAGGGATGCACAACCTATGGCCCGCGGGAGAAAATTGGCTCGGGTAGCCTTTAAAGTTGTGTATGTGCCGCGAATGTTGTTATAAAATAAGATTAATTTAAAAAGAAATGAGACTCTTTCAAATAAACAAAAGAAAAAATCTGATAGAAAAACGATAAATATTTCAGAATTCTGTTCATTAAGTTTATTTTTTTTATAGCGCGGCTTTTCAGTTTGTTCCCTTCATGTCTACCCGAGAGTATGAATGTTCGAATAGGAGAAGCTCGCTAGGGATGGGAAGAAATACTTATAACAAGTATTTTGTAATCAGTATTTGAATGTAACAACCTGTAATCAGTACTTTTTCTTTGTTACTGGAAGTACTGAGTACTTACTCAGTACTTCCAGTAACAAAGTCAGCGCGAGTTCGAGTATCCTCAGACAGTTGCAGGTACAATGTACTTGACCAGTTTCTAAGACAAAGCGAGTACGTGAGCACGTACTTGTTACTAAATTAAAAAAATATTTAAATTATAAAAATCTGCTTACATACTTCCATTTTTATTTTTACTATGCATATTTTTTATTATAATTCCATATAAATATGTTTATTTTTTATTCAGCCATGTTTTAGTTTCACTATATTTTACTGTAAATATATAGAATTTAAACTTTTATAAAATATGTTCTTTTGTATTTTTTACCATACCGATTTATTTTTATTCAGATAATGAGAATGTTGATTTAAACCTAATGAAGGTAGTTTATTCATTTTAGTTTAAAAATTCGAAATGAAAAAAACTTTAATTAAGTTAATTTTTACCTTATCTTTATTTATACCATCATGTGTTACTGTCATGTTTATTTCTTAAATTATGGGTTGATGTAAATAAAATGTATGTATTTTTGTTCCTCCATTACGTTAAACGTTGTTTCTCAATATTTTACCTTAATAACATTTAGATTACTGGTAAAATTTATTTAGATTACTATTTTATAATTTTTGATAGTTATTGAAATTTTATGCAACTATATCTAATTATGTTTACTTAAACATTATTAATATTTTAATTATGTTTATTAATATTTTAATTATTAATGAAAACTATAGTTTTAATTGCAAAGCTACTTTATTTAACCATAAATTGATTAAGTTTCAGGAAACTGAAACAAGATATGTGAGTTAATGCAATTTTTATTTTAGAAAAAACTGGTTTATTTACTACATAAAAATATAAACAAGTAAACGTCTTTTATAATAAAAATTATTATCTACTGTACATAAAAAAATTTTACTATTCTTTGTCTCGTTAATGTTTAATTATAGAAAAATAAAGGAAATTAAATTTTAGTTGATTTTTCTGATTAATTGCTGTTAAAACCTCTTTGTTTAACGTAAAATAAAACCTCTTTCTAATATTTTGCAAAGAGTTCAGCGGAACTTTACAATTCTTTGCAAAATATTTACAAGTTAATTATAAAAATTCATTTACATAATTGGAAAGTCTTACTAAATTCTAATAAAAAATTAAGCTGATTAGGTTGAAAAATTGAAATTATATTATCTCATCTAATTTTATATTTTAATTAACATTGGAAGTCTTTGAAAATTACGATTGAATAACTGGAAAATTTACTTAGAACAGATATAAATTCTGAAAATAAATGTAAATAATAAAATGTCATGATTTTTATATTGAATGAATTACGTTTAAGAAGATTTAGAAATTTACAATTTTTTTACAAAAAAAAAAAAAAAAAAACGGTTTGTAGATAAACAGTTTATATTTCTTTGTCTCATACTAGAAATTAAAGCATTACAGGAAAAACAAAAACTTGCCATTACTGAAATGTTGCATAAATAATAAGAATTATTTTTATATATCTTTTCATTAATATTTAAGCGAATGCTTATTTATAAATGATATAAATTTAAATTAACATTAATTATATTAATCAATTTTATGGTTTTATATAAAATATTATTGATCTACTTATTTAGTTTTAATTAATTATTAATTTATTTATTATTAATTTAGTTTTTATTCAATTTATTTATAAAATTTTAAAAAATTTGTCATTATATTTTAATCCGATAGATGGCAATACAAAAGAAATTGTAACAAGTACGAAATGTAATCGGTAAAATACTTGTTACTTTAAAAGTACGACTAGTACTAAGTACAGGAAAAGTAACAAAGACCCATCCCTGAAGCTCGCGGTCGCAGACAAAGTCAAAAAAACAATTGCGTTTTCACGCATGCGTGCCGGGACAGTTTCGATTCAAAATTACGTTGAGCCAATGTATCTGATGATCTAGTTCACGTTTTTCTCCATGGTGAGTATTACCAAAAAGAACTTATTCTACTTCGCAACTATAACTTCTACTTCGCAACGGTGATCATTCTAATAAACACCACGCTTGAATATCGGTTATTATTTTTTTAAATTCGCATTCTTAGTTTAATAAAATTTATTTTGTAGAAGCATATAGAAATATTTAAGTAAAATGATTGGAAAAAAGAAAGGTGATTTTCAAAATCGGAAATTTCAAGATTCATGGACAGATAAATATTGTTTGATGAGTAGATGAACGTTATGTAAGTGTGTAAGTCCAGGGAAAAAATGTATAAAAGAATTTAATTATGAAGAATTATAATGAAATCTTATCTATCTGTAAATAATTAACAAAAATGCCTTCAACATTTAATTATAATGCATTGACTTGCTAAATCTGCCCAATAAAATATCTCCATTTCTTTGGTAAGAAAGCAAGTCCACTGTCCCAGACATTCACAGCTTTTTTATAAAATTCTGTAGCTGTCCTTTTCACAAATTCTTCATCGATATCAGTACCACTATCTTTCAATTTTAACATAAATTGACGGACCATAAATGCAAGAAACTAATTGGTCTGTTTCTCAGTTAAGTTATCTTTTAATTGATTGGTTTCTTTTGCAGCTTCAATTGCCGATACCGCCTGACCTTCAAGTTTGATAAAAACTTGCGTGTACAAAATAAAACCACAATTCAGAAGTGGGATCTTAAAAAATGTGTTTTTTAGTCACAGGGGACACTTTTTAATACTCAAAAAGTAGTTTTTTAACAGCTGATACATTTTTAATTTCCTCTCCAAAGCAAGCATAAGAGCAAGTATCCCAGTTAAAAGCACCAGATTCAGAAAATCAAACTCTGGTGTCTGATAGTTTTGGTTAACAACTGTTATATGTTCATTGGTATTATAATTTTACTTATTTTGGTTAGAAATGATAATGAATTGGAATATTAAAAATATTTAATTCTCAAATTTTAAACTTATATGTTATGTTTAATATTATAAAATTAAATATTATAAAATAAAATTAATAAAATAATGAATAAAATTTTTTAATTTTTTTGAAATTTAATTATTGCGGTGAAAAATGAAATCCATTTCATGAAAAATGTAATTAATGAAAATTTTCTTTTGAAAATTAGCTTTATATTTTTCAGCAATTCTCAATATATTTTCTAAATTTCCATTTTTTTCAATAAAAACTAACTAAAAATTACATATTTAATTTTAAAATTTATAAAATTTTATTAAAAAAATCTTTGAATTCATTTTGAACATTTAAAAAGACATTGCAGAATTTATTAAATTAAAGGATTTCAAGGATTTTTCTAGTTTTTTTAATGAAATTTCTAGAAATTTAATAAATTTAAAGAAACTTCTAACAATTTTATAAATTTTAATTACCCAGAATTTTAAAAAATAAATGTGATAAAAATAATTTGTTATGATTTGAGAAAATGATTTGATAAAAAAAGTTTTAGATTGTAATTAATAAAAATTACTGGAAGTACTAAATTTTAAAAGAAAAATTTTTCATTCCTAACATTAACAAAATATTTAATTGGAAAATTGAAGAAATAGAAGAAAATCCTAAAATTATTACAACATATTTACCTTTAAAATACTAGTAAAGTACTTTTAATAATTTATTTAATCTTTATGTCTAGCATCTTATCGTTGAATTTGTATACCGAAACATTAAGCATTATGTTAATCTAGTTTTTACACAGTGGTTTTATTTTCAAAAATATTTTTATCAGTGAGGAAATGATATAACGGAGCGTTATCAACATGAATTTATCTTTATCTACTAGAACACTGAAAACAAATAGAGTAAAAACTAAATGAATACATACTTGTTTCCTAGTTCAATTCAATTCATCATTTTCACTGTGTGGCTGATTGGCTGATTCGGTCAAGATTTCTTCATGACGATTGATTATACAACTGTCTCCATAATTAAACAATCTGAAGAAGAAACAAATAGAAAATTGAAGTTTTATTTTAAATTCCTTTTTATAATACAAATAATACACATTATTTCATATTAATACTTTGACCTTTAAAATAAAGTGAGAAGAAAATCATAAAAATATTTGAATATCATAAATAACAATTCTGTAAAAATCAAATTCCTTTACAGCAGGGGTGCACAACCTTTTCAGAATGAGGGGCCAAAATATGAAAAAAGATCAAGTCGAGGGCCAAAGCAGCACGTAAATGTTATAAACGTAAAAACACTGTTTTTTTGTGGCAATACGCATGAATTACAATTATTAATTTACTTATTTTACTCATGCAAACATTATACAAATGCTTAAAATACTTTATTTCCAGAAAAAAACTTGAAATTGAATAACAGGAGAAAATTTTTTGGTAATTTTACAAAGAACACAGTTTAAATTTTGAAAAAAATTAGTAAAATTTAATGTGATGGCTGTGACTGAATGTTTGAAGTTATTGATATTATGTTGGGCTAAAGATTCGTTGTGGCAATACGTAAAACAGATGAAAGGTTCTCATCTGCTATTCTATTTCTTATTTTTGATTTGTTTAAATTCATTAAAGAAAAAGTTTGCTCACAAATGTAAGTGCTGCCAAAGAAAGTTGCACATGCAGCTGGATTTTGAACTCCTATACGAACATTCATACTCTCGGGTAGCCATGAAAGGAACAAACAGAAAATCCGCGTAGTAAAAAATGAACTAATGAACAGATGTAAAATTCTGATGTAGAATCGTTTTCCTATCAGATTTTTTCTTTTGTTTGTTTGAAAGAGTCTCATTTCTTTTTAAATTAGTCTTATTTTATTAACAACATTAGCGGGCCAACTTTAAAGGCGACACGGGCCAATTTTCACCCGCGGGCCATAGGTTGTGCATCCCTGCTTTACAGCAGTAAATTCAATTGTAATGTTTCAAATGAATTTTGAAATGAGAAAATCTCAGAAAATGTAGATGTATACATTAGAAATAGCTAATGTGAATAATTGCTATTATATTATTTCGCTATCTCTTTCACTATTTTTCTGACAAATTTTCATTTTGGATTAAATCATAACTAGCAACCCATAATAAATGTTATCACCATAATAAATGTTGATCACGATTTTTATTTGCTCAGACCAAAATTTTGGCTCATACAATAACATGTTGCATTGGAGATCTTTTTCTGATTATCTGAAAAGTAGAAATATAAGTGTGGCTTCCTACCGAAAGTCCACACAGTTAGAGAGGATTGCGATTTAATCGATAGAATCCAAGAATTTATGCCGCCGTAAAACCTGCTTTCAGTAATCCATTTTACCTTAACCAAAACAACCTTGTTCGCGAGTCGTAAGTCAGTCAAAAACTGTTTTGCATAGTAAGGTGAATTGCTTTCCAAGAGATCAGGGAGGAAATTTTTAGAGAGCACATCCTATTTTGGATCAAGGTTTAAGAAAAATTACATGACGATTGATTATGCAAATAGTTTAGGCTAAAAACGAACACGTCTTTTCTAACAACTTTAGGAAATTCACTTAACTCTACAATTTAATGGTGATACAAGAGGATCTTTTTTTTTTAAATTCCCCTCCGAGATGAAATGGTTGGCTCAACAAAAACCTGTACCTGATAAAAGTAATGTTTGTGCTCCTTTTTAGATCAGGATGGATTATTAAGAGTAAAAAATGGCGAATGAAAAATGCAAGTATAAATGTCAATAGTAAATGTCCCATTATTCTTCCAAAAAACCATAAGCTCACAAAAATTATTATGGAACTGTATATTTTCATTAAGACCATTTGCTTTGCCCAATCAGACCAGACCAAAATTTTGGCTCATACAAGGTAAAATTGTCGAAAAATTGGGCATGATTGCCCAATTCAACATGTCTTAAAGTTATACCTATAGGAGTTGAGTTATATAATTTGCCTAAGGAGAGAGTAGCTCCGATTTCCCATCTAATTGCTCAGGAGATGATTTCTGTAGACCATTTAATATAAAATACATTTAATATAAAAGAAAAGGTGTTTTGCACAAAGTATATGTATGTATCTTTATATGTTTGGTTACTAAAGGTAACAGAAGCATTCATGCATTCTTGCTCGTAGAGGTTTATGTTCAAAACTATATTACTATTTATAAATAATTGTCCTGACTGCACTATTTGGTTTTAAACCCAGAAATTATGTCAACAGAGATTAATATATGAATTATATGTCAACTTGCAAATTATATGTCAACAGAGGGAATTGATTGGCCTTTTCTAGGCAATAATACATTTTTCATAATAGAAGTTAATATACTGCAAGTTCTAATATATTTAATTTAGAGTTTGAGAGTATTTATTGATCTTCAATTGAATTGGTTAGAAATAAAATTTAAAAATAAAAAACATTGTAAAAATGAATAAAAATTATTAGTAAGTGAAGAGTAACAAGTATTTTGTTCTTTAATTTTAATTCCTGTTCGCTATGACATGTCCATTCACCAGGACATCTCAATACAAATTATAGGAAAATTTTAAGAATAAAAAATAACTAATTAAAAGTTAAGCAATAATTTTCAAAGTATAAAATGAATAAAAGTTTGAAATACATATTTTAAACCCTAAATGTGCATTCCATAGTTAATTCAGGTTAAAATTTTCTGATCATTAACCTGCTACTTTGAGCCTCTTAGAAGGCGAAACACAGCAAAGCTTTCAGTTTACTCCTCCCTTCTAACAGTTATGCTAATCAATTAGTAAGCTTGAATTAATTTGAAGCATTGCAGTTATTTTGGAAAACAAAAATGTTAAAAATATTATGAAATAATTTCTTTAATTATAATATATATATAGTATAGTAACAGAATAAAAAAATTCCTTTTAATTTTGACTCAGCACTGACAAGTGAAAAAAATTTTGTTTCATTCAGAATTTCTTATTTGAAAAAGACTAATTTGACTAATGAGGAAAATATTAAAGGGATAAGATGTAGAATACAGATGATATTTTTGTTCAGAATAAAAATGTTCTTGTATTGTTCATGTTTTTGTATTGTTTTTGTATGTTTTGTAATGTTCTTCAACAGCGTAACAATTCATTACAGGTCTTGGCAGCCTCTACAGCACGCCTTAAGCATACAGAATATATTTCTTAATTAATTAGTTTCAATTTATATAAAAAGAAAACAAATCTATTAGCTTTAAAAATTCATTCAAGAAAGTTATAAAGGAATCATACATATTTCCCATCCTACATTGTAAAATTTTAAAACAAGATTGTTTTAAAATGATATAAATTAATTGAAAGAAAAACTTAATACCATTGCATGAACAGCCCTTCCAAAATGATTCTTAATAGAAATAAATTTTAATTTAATGAAAATTACTCCTTATTTTAACAATAAAATATATTTTAATATCATAAAAAAAACAGTTTTATTAAATGCCTTAATATTACGAAAAGAAAATTTTCACTACTATGATAACTGATAGAGAAAATTTCTTTACATAAAAGTAAGCGATATAACAGATAAAATATATTTTTTATCTCAGCAATTGTAATTCTTGATAACATTTTGAATCAATGAAAAACTTGTTAAAGAACAATATAGAGTGCATCTGTTTTGACAAAAAAATAATTTTTTTAAATATAATATTTATTGTTTGGCTGAAAATTTTTGATTATTTTAAATTTTACTTGAATTTATGTGTGTTTTGGTTTAAGAAATTTGCACAATATTTGTGTTGTCTGTATTAGCATTCCATTGCTCAGCAGATATTTGCATTGATAATACTGGCATAATTTGGTTATCTAAACTGAAATTAGATGAAAACTTATTAACAAAGGTCTAATTTTGGAATTGGATATCTCAAATGTGGCCCATCTTGAAGAACTATTGTGCTAATTTAAGAGGGTCATTTCTGATACAGCAGCTGAAATTTTGGGCCACAAGACTAAGGAGAAAAGTAAGGATTGGTTTGATGACGAATGTAAAGATGCAAATGAGCAAAAACTTATTGCATATCTTTGCAGCATGGTAATAGACGTTTGTTGGAGGATTACCATAAGGCACGAAGATATGAGAAGAAGGTTTTCAGGGCTCAGAAAAGTGCGTTTGAGGAAGATAGATTCAAGGATGTGGAACACCTCAAGAAGACCAATGAATACCGTGTATTCTTTCAAGAGCTCAGCTATTGTCGAAGAGACTTTAAACCTAAAATCAAATATTGTAGAAATAAGGCTGGTGTTATCCTTAGTAAAGGCTCTGAAATTTTGGAGAGATGGGTTGAGCATTTTGAAGACCTGATTACACAGGAGGAAATCATAGATGGACCTTTGGAGCTGGATCTTCCAACTCTGCAGGAAACATTGCTTGCTATAAAAGAGCTCAAAAACAATAAAGCGCCTGGAATAGATCTCATACAGGCCAGCTTGTAAAAAAAAAGACGGCCAAAGGTGTTACAGATCTTACATGGAATAATCCAGGATGTTAGGTCATTCGAGTAGATGCCAGAGGATTGGCTTACAAGCTTACTTTGGCCAATTAAGGGCGATCCGTTAATATGTGAAAACTATAGAGCTTATTGTGCATTTGCTACAAAGTTCTTTCCAAAATATTGTACAAGAGACTTGTCCCGTATGTAGA
The DNA here is from genome assembly GCA_037975125.1 of Latrodectus hesperus. Taxonomy (NCBI): domain Eukaryota; kingdom Metazoa; phylum Arthropoda; class Arachnida; order Araneae; family Theridiidae; genus Latrodectus; species Latrodectus hesperus. Next base: position 3,538,629 of record CM075857.1, on the reverse strand, counting down.
TAAAATTGTGGGCGACTATCAGTGTGGATTCTGAACTGGCAAATCCACAGTGGACCATATATTTGGTCTGAGACAAATTATGGAGAAGTGTCATGAGTTTGATATTGATTTATATATTTTGTTCATTGACTACAAGGCGGCATACGATTCTATAGACCGCAATGAATTATTTAAGGCTATGCTTGTTTTCAGTATTCCATTAAAATTGGTTAATTTGCTGAAAATGACCTTCAACTCAACTTCCTGTAGAGTCCTAAGGTCCAGGGCTATCTTGCCTTTTGTTAAAAATTGTTCTTGAAAGAGTCTTCAGGAAATTTGGTATTAATACCAGGGGCACTATATTTGGAAAATCTGTTCAAGTGTTGGCGCTTGCAGATGACATTGCACTGGTAGCCAGAAGTAAAAAATACTTAATAAAACCTTTTGAGAGAGAGAGGCCAGACCGACAGGGCTTGTTGTTAATCAAGTTAAAACTAAATAATCTGTAACTTAAACCCAATTTACCCAAACTCATTGGTGATTATAAATTTGAAATAGTTGATGATTTTATCTATCTAGGCTCAATGTTTAACAAAAATAATGACCTTCTCCCAAAGGTAAGAAAACGGTTAACTCCAGCTAACGCCTTTTTTGGCCTAAAAACATTTATTTTTTTATCACAAAAAACTAAGTTACAGATCTATAGAACGTTTATCTGTCCCGTTTTGACCTATGCCTCGGAAACTTGGACTTTGACTGTAAGAGAGGAGAAGCTGTTGGGCATATTTGAACGCAGGATTTAAAGAAGTATCTTTGGAAAGTACGAAGGAAAACGGTGCCTGGTGCAGAAGATACAATACAGAAATCTACCAAATGTACAAGGAGCCAGGCATTGCACATCACATTGAAGTAAACCTTCTTAATTGGGTTGGACATGTTATAAGAATGAAGGACAATAAAACATTAAGGGAAATTTTTATTTGCAAAACACATCAGCATAAGAAGAGGAAGACCAAAGCTGAGATGGGTAGATGCAGTCAAAGAAGACTTTGGGTACTTGGAACCAAAAATTGGAGGAGTTTGGCTGTCAGCAGAGGTGGCTGGAAGAAACTTGTTCAGAAAGCCTTGGCCCATCCTGGGCTGGCACACCATGAATGATGATAATAATATTGCCTTTAGTGTTATCTCAAACAATCTTAGTCAATTTATAGCTTGTTGTTGTTTTGTGCCAACTAGATTGGCATTAAGGTGTGCACTGCTCCACTTTTCTAACTGAACCATATTTTGGTGTGGGGTCCGATTTCATACTATAGATACCTGTTTACAGGGTAGGCAACCATTAACAACCAGTACTTAAAAGGAAAGGACAAAGACAGGATAAACAAAGAGAAAAAGTACATCCATGCCCGAACCTGGATTCAAACCCAGGATCTCCCTATCCACAATCAGGCACACTGACAGTTAGACAGGGTGGGTGGCAATTTATAGCTTATTATACCTATATAATTTTTTAGAAAAGTTAGCTGATTTTAAAATTAAATATTTTAAGTATTTCAAATCTTGTATCTCTTATTTCTTATACTTTAAATTTGTAATTAAGTTTTTATTTGCATTTTATCAAGTTCACACACACAATTAAGGTATAAATGCAAATTACTTTTATTTGTGAATGAGTAGAATATAAGTGGAAAAAGTATAATTTAGTTATACTTTTTAAAGTTGTTATAACAACCATTCAAATGAAAGAATATGAACTTCAATAATTTTTACTGTCATACATTTTTCATATTAACCTAATTGCAAAAATTATTTAGAATTAAATTTTTTGGTAAAAGGTACTGAAAGTATTTAAAAAATAATTTCATATTGAGTATGGAAAAAGTTTTTAACAAATAGTAAAAAAATTCTCAGCCAAAAGAACATTCGTAAAGTAATAGTCGATAGACAAACTCTCTGTAAATCAATCATCAAGAATTAGAGAGAATTGTATTCTTAACAGGTGCTTAGGGGGGACAAACTAGCTTTGCAGTGAAAGCATATACTATGTTGCCACTGCACAGGCACATTTTAAACAAGATCACAGAATCTCAGACAGTTAAGGGGTTAAATAAAATGTCTCATTCATGAACACTTTTGTCAATTTTGTTCATTATTAAAAAATAGAATTTCTGAATTATTACTTGTTTTGTTTACATTTTGAAATCTTGGCAAATCTCAAACAAGTTTCTTGTCAAACCTGTTAGGGTTTCCCAAGGAGATTTGATGGTGAGGCTTGTTCAATGATGTCAGAAATTAGGGAGGAACAGTTCCTCCCTACTTTCTGATGTCAACAGTTTATCCCTTTAAATACAACTTTCCTAAGGGCCGTGGTAGACTAGTGGTTAGGGCAACGACCTTCCATCAGGAAGCGCGGGGTTTCGATTCCCAATGCCCCCAAATAATCACAGAGTACGTGTGATATATGTGCTCGTTAAATCCGTGGAATCAAAAGTCCTGTGGTCGGTAAGTGAGAAGTTACCATGGGTTACAATGGTCTGGAGAAAATCCCCTCCCCCTTCAAATCAATGTCAAAATTGAGAGGTTCCTCTGGAGGTGCCATCTATCGGAGGATTTAAAAAAGAGCACAGACGTACTTTTTAAAATATATATATATACCAATTAATGGAATTATGATTAAAATCCTTTTTGATAATTAAAATAAAGTTTATTTTATCAATAAATTATGCAATTTACATATGTAATATTAGATAACATATAATAAAATTTATTATTTTAAATAACATGATTTTATTTTGTACTGAATTATTTAAGAATTCAAAATAGAACTTACACAACTTCTCTGATATAACATTTCTGCTTTTATAATTCATCAATTTACATTATCATGATAATTTCAAGGCAATTCACATTAAAGATATGAACTTTATTTGTATTTTTCATATATTTTTATTGGTAAAAAAATTTAAAAAAAGAAAATAATCTATAATAATAGAAAATTTATGACTGAAATAAATGATAAAAGTTGTTTACACACTCAAGGAATCATAAAATTTTTAATTATTTATTTTGATAATCATACTAGAAATTAACTCTAAATTTTTTACTTTATTTCTCCACCAATTATAAAAATAATGGTAATACAATCAGTATTCATTCTTGTAAAATATTTTCTAGTAAACTTATTTTTACATTTTTTTTACATATACATTTTGGAAGGAATAAGTCTGATTTTGCAGTGCAAATTTGACCCAATATTTGAAAACTGGTGATATTAATCTATAATCAGTATGTTTATCCACAGTATGCTTATGTTAAATTGTTAAATCATATCTGCTAGACATGGTAAGTTATTTAACTATTATTGTTGTTTCTGTGGTATTTATATCTTTAGACAATATTTTTATCTGAAAACTAAAATTTACTCTTTAAGAAATGATATTTTGTCTTACCAATAATTATTACGTTAAAGAAAAGTCTATTTGATGGAATATGTGTTCAGCTAGAAATTCTAAATAACAGAAATATTAAAAGACTGCATTTCATAAATATTTATTTACCTTTCAGCTATTAAAGATAAAATAACTTTTCCACTATATCCAGCTTTAGATAAAATATAAACTGAACCGAGTCACAATCAATGAATAAATAAAATAATTTTCTTGATGATCTCATTTGAAATTTAATATGTTTAAAATCATTGCCACTTTTCATTGTTTGACTCAGTGACAGCAAGCACATATTATTCATTAACTCATTATAAGAATACAATACAAATAGCAAAATAATGAAGCACCTAAGTAATAGTAAGATTTAGTTTATTTTAAAGAATAAAGTTATACTTTTAAATTTGAGATAAAAAAAAATCAAAACTGAAACTGAATTTCGAAATGCGTCGATAGAATAATTGATGAGACTAGTGTTGATTTGGAATTAATTAAAACAATAATTTTACATATTAAGGGGAATATTTCCTCAAAATAAATCTAGAAACAAACTTCAGCAACATCTAGCACAGTTGTTTGGTGGCAGTCCCTCTTACAGACTAAAGAAACTGATTGGGGAATTTAAAGACTCACCAAAGCATAGTTCCCAATTCAATGGGAGTGAATTTTAAGTGGTGAATGAGTGGGGGGCCATACAAGGGAAATGCCCTCAGCATCCTAATTTTCTTCATCATGTTCCGAGGCAAGCTCTCTTCACATATCTGGTCAGTTTTGTTATGAAGGCTGTTTGTCGCCTCTTCATAACCCACAATCACCTCAGAGTATTTCTACTTGGCTGCGAGCAAAGCTGTTTAGAGGTCCGAGAAAATGAGTAGAACGGGACCGCACCTGAAGTTCTACAAACCTTCAAGCAGCCGATCTGCCACCATTGTGATTGGCCTAATCACACAAGTAGCCAGTATAGAAGTAATTCACCTGCTGGTCAGCCAACTTGATATAACCAAAGTCAAGATTATGTACCTGAAAGTCCTATAAAAATTCTAACTTTGTTTCAATCAGACAACAATTCTGAGCCAGGTGACGTGGAAGGAGATGTTGAAGATCGTGAACAAGAACAAGAAATCCATGCCTCTAGTTCTCGCAGTAACATCAAATGAAATGCATGACATGAGCTGGTGATACCCAGAGTATTCAAGCAGGTGCAAAAATCCCCTCAAATCAAGGAATGGCAGTCATCTATGCAAGAGAAAATCAATATGATGGAAAGAAGAAATGTTTGTGATGTGGTATAAGCACTGAATGACCTAAAATGTGAAGACAAAGGTAACATCACACACAATTTAAGTCACGACTTGCAGTACAAGGACACAAACAGATCAAAGGCGAATCCTACGAAGACACCTTTAGCCCAATCGTCAACTTCGGTGTTATCAGATTCCTCTTCGCATTCCTTGCGTTCAATGCGACTAGAATATACCGCCTGCATCAAAGCAGCCGAGTCTTGTTCTTTGAAATCACAAAGTGCTCTTGAATTTAGGATTTATAAATTTTGAAAATTGCAATTGCGTATATAGAAAGAATTATTTGAAAATCCTAGCCAGAACAAAATTTCTATTAGGCGGAGAATTTGATGAAACTAATGACCTAGAAATCTATCAAACAAGTTATATCCATGAAATAATTGATCGCTTTAAAAATTTTAATCCTTTAATTTCGTCACTTCCAATATCTAAAGAAACTCTTTTATCAAAACCTCAATGAGCCAATACTCCAGCTGAAATAGATGAAATGAGAAAATACTAGTATAGAAATTTGATCAGTTATCTGTTTGTCCTTGCGGGAAGATCAAGGCTCGAATTCTCATATATAGTAAACATTCACAGCTAATTGCAATCCAATCGAGGTATAACTCACTGGAACTCTTTAATAAGATTACTAGGATACGTAAATCCAACTAAAATCCTCAAGTTAAAATTCAATAGCAATAATATTAACATCATAGCCTTTTTCTTCTTTTCTTTTGCCTTCTTTCCATAATATTAACATCAGACTCTTTTTCGCTGCCAACAGAGATGATCAAATATCAATGGGGATTCAAATAATCTAACTAGGGGAAGCAATCCACTGGAGAACTTTTAAGCACAAGTGCGATTCCCTCTCCACGATGGAGTCTAAATTTCTGTCAATGACAGAAACGGTCAAAGAAACTTTATAGTTTAAAAAATCCTTAATGAATTTATAAAGAAAATGGAAAACTCCTTTGTAATAGGTAATCCAATAATTTACATTGATAATATTACTGCTATAGATTTTATAAAATCACCTATAGAGAACAACCGTAGCAAACACATAGACGTTAAATGGTTTTTTAATAGAGATCCACACTACAGGGAAATGTTTATAATGAAATATATAGCAAGTAAAAGCAATATTTTAGATCCTTTCAGTAAACCCCTTACAAACAACAATCTCAAAAAATCGTTGATTTATTATTTGTATCATAAAAAGAAAGTAACTTTGAAGAAATCAAACTTTGTAATAACACTTATAATTATCATTTTTATCAAACTAAAAAGAAAAAAATAAAATAAAATAATTTTTGTAAAAAAATAAAATGCTTATTCATGATAAATAAATATCAAATCTTATAAGTAAACATCAGGAAATGTATAGCAAATTTCATAAAACACAAATATATATATATAAAGTATCCAAAAAATTGAGATTTTTGCATATCAACTTGCATTTATTCAAAAATTGTATTCATATATTTTCATTCATTCATTTTCATAAAAAATAGATAAGTCACGAGCCCATGTGTATGAAATGAAAATATGTATTAAAATCTTATTTTATTTTGCAATAATTTCAACTCAATTTTTGTATATATAGTTATGGTAGTAAGAATGTATCACAATTTCTCATATTAATTAAAATGTACACTTACGTTCAAATGTATCTTTATTAAATAATGTATTTAAATTTTTGTAGATTAATCAACTATTGAAAATTTTGTATCAAGATGTATATAAAAAGTCTAGAATTGCATTTAAATTTAATGTTTCATTTACGAAAGTATGTTTAAAAAAATAGTCTTATTTTATTGTAAATATAAATACTATTAGTTTGGAAATGTTTTGTATAATCATGTATTGAAGTTGGAGCCAAGTGAGTGGATGTTTCAGATTGAAAATTTCGTATAAGGTATGTGCAGGTTCGTTTAGGTGGTTGTTTAATTTTGCAGTATTAAGTGTTTAATTCTCTATCAATGTGCCATGATGAGGGGCTATTGTTGTTGATTACAACCATTTTTCATCACAGCATTCATCATAGTTTTTCCCAGCCAGCATCGTGAGTCAACCAAGTAAGCATTGTATCACATTATCAACCAACCTCCGTTATGTGATTATGACTTAAAACACTTTGACTAAGTGAAGAGGACTTGCTTAAAAAAAAAGATAAATCTATAGGCAGGTGGGAGGATCCCATGTTTTTACCGAAGTTTAAGCTTTCGCCTCGTAGTTTGAATTGAATTTTTCATTATGTTTTGTAAAAGCTTTTTGGAATAGCTCTTCGGTCACAAGTGTGAGGTTTCTGTGGCCTACATTTAAAATATGAATGTCAAGAAGTCCAGTGGTTTCCAATTCTGCACCTTGTTTTTGCCAGATAAGTGAATATTTTATTCTTATTAAATGTAAGAAGATAAATATTCCATATTAGTAATTATCTTATACACATTATCAGTGTAAAAATAGTTTCAATATCAACTTAAAAATAGTTTCAATAAACGTTTGACTTTAAAAATTAAAAATCTGTTCCTAAGCCTCTGCTCTTTTGTCAATAACACTTCAATTTTTCCACAAATTGCAACCTCAAAGTTGCTATCAGTTTCTGATAAGGGTAAATTACAAAATGTAGCCTATTAATCTAAAAAAAACCATGATACTAAAATTCTATTCTCCTATTTTTATGGTGTATAATAGAAATTGTAGTGAATAAAATATGACATAATTTATATATTTATAATAATAATAATTAAAATAATTTATTACAAAATGGGACATACAGGAAATACCTCACACACATTCATTTTATTTGAAATAATTTTTTGCAGGTTATAAATGTTTCTCATTGATTATTATAAAGGCAACGTTTAAATATTTCTAATGAAATTTTTTAATTATATTCCCTTCCCTACTTATTAACCCTTTCACGACAGGAAGAGCTCACTTATCACTGAGGTTAACAGTTTCTTTTGCGAGTGTCTGTCCAGGGGCAGAGGTTTTTTTTTTCTTTTAAGCCTAAATTCATGAATTTATTGAACTATCAAAGCATTGTTTAATAATCCTCTGTATAGAATTTGAATGGCATATGCTTTTTTATATATTTATACATATTTTAGTTACTTAAGTCATTTCTTGTTTAAATATATATTTTACACATTTTATTTTCATTACTTTTTTACTTTAATGTCTTTTAACATTATATACCTGAAAATGAAGGAATGCTATCCATTCAGAAGCATTTATTACCCACTATGTTTAAATAATCTAAAACCATGTGTAAGGGTCGTGCTTCTCTCATTTCGTGTAGAAGGTCAAATCTACGTGTACCTGAAACCCTATGGACTTACAACGCCATCTTTTGCCAAAAACTATAATTTTTAAAATGTTCTAGGACATTGGTACAAATTTATGATGGTTAGGGGTGAACGCGTAAACGCCTTTTTTTTTGGCCAAGAAATGAGTGCATTTCTTGCTTGCATGTACATGTGACAGTAGGTGTGAAAGGGTTAATGATATTTCAACTGTATGAAATTCTTGCAAACATGACTTTTATATTATTTAAGTTAAAAAAAAGATTAAAACTTCAATTTTTATTAATAAAAGAAAATATTAAGTATTAACAATACATAGCTTCTAAAATAAAAGGAGTTGATCTTTTAAAACAAAATTAATATCCTGTAAAATAATATTTCAGTTCATTAAAATCTACTTCAAAAACTTTTACTTGGAATTTCTAATAATAAATCATGATGACTTTATTATTTATGATTTATTATTTCCTAATGATGAATTTATCAGCTGAAACAATATTAACTACATTATTTTAAATATATTAAGTTTATTTGCTTTCTTCGCATGCAACTTGACTGGGACAACCAGTAAAAAAATTAGGATTCATGAGGAACATAGTGAAGCTTGCTGCATTCATTAAGTTAAATAAGCTGTATTTCATCAGTTTAACTTTTTGGGATCTCCCTCAAACACTGATCTACAAGTCAAGATATAAAATCATGAATAAAAATAATATTGTAAATAACTTTACACTAAAATGAAAAGCGTCACAAAAGCATAAAAGTGGAGTTGACCAGTCTAGTATTTGAACAATTTAATCCAAAAAATATTTTACAATATTTGCATCATTTACGGATGCACAAAATTTATAACACAATATAAAGATATAGAATAGGGGAGGCCAAACTTTTGGGATCCACGATCTACTTCACATTTAAAAAATTGAAGGCGATCCACCAATGGCAGAGATAAAATAATATGTTTATATATTCATTTTCGGTGACAAGAAAAAATGGTAAATTATTTTATTTTTATTAAAAAAACAAACTTAATATTAACATTTACAAAATAAAAATTTACAGACGAAAATAATCAAGTATATCATGTATCAAAAACTGACCACCCTATTCACTTCGTTTAGTTGAAATTTGGCACTGTTATATCTGTGAAAAGTTTATCATAATGTGGCTGGTGTGAGCTTATCAATGTGTAAACACCAAATTAAATGTTCATCTGTTAAACGCGACCGATGTTTGATTTTTATGGCATTCGTTGTTTAAAAAGCAGATTCGCAAAGATACATCAATCCAAAGTATGATTTCAACTACAAAATCAATTTGTAAATATTTGGAAACGTTTCCTCAGAAATTAATTTCCAAAAATCAGTATCACCAGATGCTCTGGATTTAAGAAATATATCGCATCTTAATTTAATAATTTCTTCCTCTACCATGAATGATGTGGTTATCTATTAAATGTCCTATTTTTTCAGATACTTCATCAATGTTGATATTTTCATTAAATAGAAATATCATAAAATTGAGTATTTCTTCGAACCTAATTAAGTCAGAGAATCTTCTTTCAAATTCTTTAAAAACAAAACATCTAAATATTCAATGAAATCTTTGAAGTCTCAGTTTGGATTATGGATGCACTCTTCCTTCTTTTTTGAAGTTTATCAATTCATGTTCTCTTAATTGAGACGTATACCATTTTATTGTTTCTTTGAAAGTTTTAATCGCGATCATCATGTCTGTTAAGCATTTATTCTTTCCTAGTAGATTAAGTTGCTAGTTTTGATATAGCAAAGAAAAACTAGTTTCATGAGCCATTGCTCATATTCCAATTCAGTAATGTGCTCTCCTTTGATTTGTAGAAAATGTTTTAGTTTTGGTAACAGAATACGAAATTTTTTTAAAAAAGAACCATGGCTTAGCCACCTCACATCTGTTTGCAATAAGAGATCTCAGTTCTCTGATTCAGTTTCTTCCAAAAGCACCCGAAATTATCGTCTCTGAAGACTTCTTGAACAAATTGAATTGACGATTATAAAAGCAATTTGCATTATATCATAAGGCCTTAAAAGTTTTGAACACAATACCTATGATGGATAATGCAATGATAGCTGGTAAAACTGGGAATTTCCTCATCATTATTGCACAAGGCAATAAAACCAATTCAATTCCAGACCATTGCTGAAGCTCCATCTGTAGTAATAGAGACCAATTTATACATTGGAAATGTCTTATCAATAAAGTTTTTAATTGAATTGTAGATATCTTGGCTTCTTTTTTGTCCTTTCAATAGAATTACAGTTAACAACTCTTCTTTTTAAGTCATAACTTCAAAAACCATTCTCACAAAAATGCATAACTGTGCAATGTCAACTAATATCCGTGGATTCATCGAATTGAAGTGATAGGGACATACAAGCTTTTGAATCGTCATTTAACAAATCCTCCAAATTATTATTCATAGCTTCAGTCCATCGCATCACAGTGTTATGCGAATGAAATATTATTTATTGATATTATTTCAGATTTGTTTTTAAAATTGTGGAAAAACACTTCTCCCGCTTTACAGAAAGTTTCTTTTGTCAACTCTCTACTTTCGAATGGTATTTTTTTTGCTCTATCAAAACTTCTGTAATTTCAAATGACGCCAATGTTACTGCTTTAGCTTTGGTACCTGGTCTCATAAACAACAATTGCTGTATATGTAAATTTGACTTTAATTCCAGCACTTTAATTTTACAAAGTTCACTGCCGATTGGAAAGTCTGTAGCGTATTTGAAGAGCACGGTTTTAAAATGTCTTTCGATGTTTGCTATTTTTGGTAGTGTCACTCTTGAGTTACATATGAGATAAACACATTTCTCCTTCACCATAACAAAAAAGAAATCATCTTCCTCTCACTGTGATAACAGTACTTCTCTTAACACTGGTAATTGGCTAAGTCATTTTGGAAGGGTTATTGAAACAACAAATTATCGTATCAGTCCGGTAGAAAACAAGCAACCTGAAATGTAAGACCTGCAAACTGAGAACTGAAACTAAATGAGCGAGTCAACTAGTCTACCTAGTAGGGATGGGACTTTGTTACTTTTCTTGTACTTGGTACGTACTGAGTACAGTTACTTTTAAAGTAACAAGTATTTTACCGATTACCTTGTGTACTTGTTACATTTTTTGTGCTGCCATCTATCGGATTAAAATATAAAGACAATTTTTTTCACGTTTTATGAATAAATAAAAATTAAATTAATAATAAATACATTAATAATTAATTAAAAATAAATAAAATATATAACATTTTGTATAATTTCATAAAATTAATTAATATAATTAATGTTAATTTAAATCATTATAATTTATAAATAAGCATCCAGTTAAGGTTAAAATAAGAGCTGATGTAATAATCTATAAAAATATTTCTTTTTATAAATGCAACATTTCAATAATAGCAATTTTTGTTTTTCCTGAAAAACTCTAATTTTTAGTATGAAGCAATTACATATAAGTTATTCCCTCAACAAACAGTTTTTCTGTGAAAAATTTTGAACTTATAAATTTTAATAAATATATTTCTTTCAGTATAAAAAATCCTAATCTTTTGTTATTTACATTTGTTTTTAGAATTTTCATCTGTTCTAAGTAAATTTTCAAATTATTCTATTGTAATTTTCAAAGTTAAATTAAAATATTAAATTAGTCGTGATAATATAATTTCTATTTTTCAACCAAATCATCAACTAAATTTTTTGTTTTAATTTAGTAAGATTTTCCAATTATATAAATGAATTTTTATAATTAACTAGCAAATAATTTGTAAAGAATCGCAAAGTGGGAGGATTTATCAATTACAGAGATTTTTTTAATTTGCTTAGAAATATACAATTACTTTTAACAAAAATCCAATTAAATTTCTTATATTTTTCTATTATTAAACATTGATGAAACAATTATAGCAAAATTTTTTGATACCTAATAGATAGTTATCTATTTTATAAATGACGTTTATTTGTTTATATTTTTATGAAATAGATAAACTTGATTTTCTAAAATTGCATTAACTCACTTATCTTGCTTCAGTTTCTTGAATCTTAATTTATGGATAAATAAAGTAGCTTTGCAATTAAAACTGTTTTAATACTTTTTAAGTGAATATGATCATCATTCATAAAGACTCTTTTATAGTAACACAGAAATTCATTAAATATCAAAAAATATAAAACTGTTTTACCAATAATCTAAATGTTATGTTGTTTTAATGTAAAATATTAAGTAAAATGTAATGTTTAATACAAAATACAGGAACTAAAATACATATATTTTATTTACATCAAACTGTAATTTAAAAAATACACATGATGGTATAAATAAAGATAAAAAGTAAAAGTTGACTTAATTAAAAAATTTTTTTTCATTTCGAAGTTCAAAATTAAAATGAATAAACTACCTTTATTATGTTTCAACCTACATTATCACTACACGTATAAAATTAATTGTAAAAAAATGTAAAACAAATTTTTCCCAAATTTTAAATTCTATATATTTCTATATATTCTACATATTCATAGTATATTATAGTGAAATTAAAACATGGTAGAATAAAAAGTACATATATTTATATGGAATCATAATCGAAAATGCAGATAATAATAAAAAAACAATAAAAGTACATTAATAGTTTTAATTTAAATATTTTGTTTAAAAACTTGAAAACCAAAATAAAATACATTTGTATTTAATGAGGTTCAAATATATATGTTCATTCTATAACAAAATATTTTTTCAGTTAAAAAAATTCATTTTAAACAATTTTATTCCACTATGTAAATTACTTTGATATAGAATGAACATATTTATTTCAGACTTTTTAATTATTAAAAAAATACAAAATAGTTTTGCTAGTAAAACTCTAAACTCCATAATTATATTTTAATACAAAACACTGTGAAATAAAACAATGAATGAATTTAAAAAGTACTCATATTTACATAAAAAATTAGCATGATCATTGTAAAACAAAAGTAGCAACAAAAATTCTAATAATATACAATCTTTAATCCCTTAGAATAATTAAAATAAATTGATATTTTGTAATATATAAAACCGATTTTGAATTAAAAGTATCACATTTTATTTTCCTAAAGGTATATATTTTTACAAGTTATCACAAAGTGGATTGAAAATAGTTACAGAAGTCAAAATTTTATATTCATGTTATGCTAAATGTAATTTATTAAATATGTACACATATTTAATAACCTAATGAGAACCTTTTTTAATCTCTCCTTTTATACCGAAACACAGCTTAACCCTTAATTAGGGGCTCTATGCTTTTGACTAAATTGTCAAAGGGCCATTTTAGTATAGAGTCATATAACACTCGTGAGAAGATTTAACTCTCTAAGATAAAGTCTCTGTAAAGTACTCAGTCTGGATAGGCTGACTTATAGATAGGCAAGAGCCAGGCGTCTCTCTGTGATCTTGATTCTTTCTCAGATCTCTCGTTCCGTCGCTGGGACTTGTCCGCTGCGGGACCTGTTTCAGAGAAATATAAGGTATGTCGAAGCTCTCCTCCTCCCCCACAAGTGCCTGCTATTTATACTAACCTTTACCCCAACATCTAGCCTACAGTAATCTCCAGATCCATCTTTTAATGTCACTTTTTGACCGATTCTAATCAGAACGAGTGAAGAGGCAATAAATTCTTCAAAAGCACATAGTCCATTCAGCAAGTGATTCCAGTTTAATTCGAAGAATTACATTTGTCATTAACGACTTAATTGCCCATCACGAATCCTGTTTGCCGTTCCCACATCATATTCCAATCAGAACTAATTGACTGTTTTTGAGTACTATGTTGTTCCTGGAATTCAAACGTGGAAAATCATTTTCGTTGACAGCTGCAAGTTATAGTCCATCAAAAGTCTGGAAATAACTTGGGGGTTTCAAGCAATAACGGGAACATTATACCCACCTTAACATCGCTCTTGGTAAAAACGTTATGTCCAGCAGACGGAAGAAAGGGTCTTAATTTTAAGATCATAAATAGCATCAAGAATGAGATCCTCCTTAAAAAGCTCATGGTTCAATATTTATGACCAGTAGTAGACTGACACCCCACGGTAGAAGGGGAATTATATGACCGAAAAATAGATAATCATATTTACATCGTGTTTCTTTCCTGAAAACGAGAGACCATACACTGGTGGGAAAATTTAAATAGTTCTACCCAAATTTAACGAAAACTAATCAATTTTCACTAAATTTGCCTCGCTTTTTTTTTAATCAGACATAATAAGTAAGATTCGCAGTTTTCTCATTTATGATTTATCATGATATTAGTATAAGAGGTTTCAAAATCAATATAATTAAAATTTATTTTTTAAAATTCAATATTTTTTGTGTTATATACTTGGAAATAAGATAGTTTTATTTGCTATCCACTAATGTGTAATTATATCTTAGAACTTTATCAGGAATTTCATACTATATTTTAAACTGAAATTAATATTAAAACATATTGTATATTTTTCATATGTTTAAGAAATTATTATATAAAATGTTTCTTGATATTTTAATATTTACAGTTTTTTGAGTAACAATTCTATAAGAATATAAAGAAATAAGGTGTAATTATTAAGGTAGTTTTATTAAAACATTTTTATCAAGATCTGTAATATAAACCAAAACTGTCAGTATTTCGATAGAACTTGATATAAAACAGTTTACTTTTTTTCTCCCCCATTTTACAATAACTTTGGTAAACAAAATCCTAGGATTTGCAATCGTGCAAATTTTAATATTATAATATTTTGAATATTCCATGTTATGAATTAAGTATATCTGGAAATTGATTTATCATAAATTCATTCAAATATCTCGTAATTTTTTTTTCAAATCTTTAAAGTATATTACATACATATTCAAATGTTTGCTTTATGTCATCTAAATGGGTGCAGAGTTTACGTTACATAGTTTCAAGATATATATTATATCACTGGCACATTTTCAAGAAAAATTGTCGCATATTAGGCAATATTCTCATTCTTATGATTTTTTTTAATAATGTTGTGATAAACTTCGGTTTATTTATTTAAATAGAATTACATTATATTTTGTGCAGAAATTTATGCAAAAAGTAATTTTTTTTTTACGATTTAAACTGAATTTACCGACATAAATCTGAAATGAAAACTTGGTTTTATAAAAATAAAGGTAATTTTTCTCAATATAATGTGCTGGCGTACATTTCAATTTAGATGCTTGATTCCCAGTTATATTATTTTGAGACAAGCTAGAAATACGTATTTTCTGATTAAAACACTAAACGAAATTTAATTTTTCTATAAAACTACTTAATATAACACATCTTAATTAATTTGCTTAAATGCAGCTCATTATGAATAATGAGCGAATGTTTTTTATTTTTTAACAGATACTTACATTAAAGAGTAAAATTCTATATTTGATATACAAAAAGTTCTAGAAAATTCTCAGAATTCAGTGTTATTAATTATTTTTAAATATCTTTTCCTGTTTCCAAAAATCATCCCCCAATCATACCATTTTAAATTTTAAATACGATTTGAAAATATGCATTTTTATTTACGTGAACAATTTCCCTTAATTTTTTTTTCTCATTTTCAGAACAGCAATTTATGTGATTATATAACAACCTAATTTTTAATGGTGAAAATAGTTTTGAAGAGAAAAAAATTGTTAAAGTAAAAAATATTTAATTACTTTTAGAAATATTTTTTAAAAAATTATCTTTAAAACTAAAATATAGTAAAAAAAATTCCATTTACTTTTTGTTCAAGCCAATAGAGTAATTTTGGAAACAATAATCAGATTTAAAAAATTTAATTAAAATTAATTAAAAGTTAAAAAAATAATAAGAAAAATAAGTCAATAAATATGGAATAATATATAAAAGAATATCAGGCTTTTTTCTTATATTAAAAAGTGACATATTTAAAAGAGAAGTATAACCATTAAGTAAATGTGCTACGATTATTGATTTTCCCAACTCATTTATTTTATTAACAAAAGAGAAACAAATGAACTTGCTTTTCTTCATTTCGCAATAGAAATTCATTATGTACCCTCTCCAGCCAACACCCTCTCCTAAAATACATGCATATCTAGGGGGTGTTGCTTCAGCCCAAAGAGATTTTCTAATTCCCAAGAATCAATCTTCTATTTTCCAGTCAAACCAGCATCTCATTTCTCTTCTCCTACCCACCCTTCCTATCATGGGAAGAGATTTCCCAAATCCTGACACAATCTCCTAATTCGTCCGTCTGTATCAATGACATTGTTACTTTTACTCGCTTTGTCATTGGCTCTTCTGTACTTGTTACATTCAATCAAGTACACTTATTACTTTGTAACAACCACGTACTCACGTACTTGCTTATTACTTTGTAACAAGCACGTACTTGCTTGTTACTTTGTAACAAGCCTGTACTCACAAACTCGCTGTGGCCCTGGGTGTTTTTCTTCATTATCTTCTTCTATGGTTGTACATCTGTCATTGTGCTATTTGTCCTATTATCGACGAAGACTTACTAGCGGATCTCAAGAATCAAGCATACAAGTCTGAATACATGTAATGTAATAAATAAATAAACCTAGTCGACTCGCCGCGTCTCTATCATCCTGCCGTCTACTGGATACAATCTAAGCATCACACTTTTTCAAGTTGTTTCAATTTAATTCTCCACGGTAAAATGACAAATTCATAAAATGTCTTCGTGGTCGACATCTTGGCCATCCCTAATTTAGAACTACAAATCTTGATAAAAATCTGCAAATTTTTAAAGAACCAAGGTAATTTAATTTTAAATTATAGTTAAAAAAATCATTTAAAATTTTCTTATAAAGAGGTTACTTGTTTATTTCATAAAAATATTACCTATTAAACAAATTGCTTTTCCTGAACAAAAACTTAACATTTTAATTAAAATATTTACTCTCATACTTTTTTAGAGTGTATCAAAAATTAACTTTTTTGGCTGATTGAAAGCATTCTTTAACTCTTAAAAATAATTTTATGCAATATATTTGGCAGAATTATGCATTACCATAAGATAATAAAATTTGTTATGTTATTTAAATTTTTTTCAATTCTTACATCTTGAAATGTATTTCTGCAATTCAAAGAGCAACAAAACATTTCCCTATTTTTCACACTGGTGAAAGCACTTAAATGATCCAGGTAAATAGTTTAATTATATTGGTTGCTTTCTATTCTCACATTTTATTTCATGTAAAATGTGAAACGCTTAGCACTGTATTAAGAAATCAATTCTTGCATTGAGAATGAGCATCTTTACAAAAAGGTTTTGTGTTTTTTAATTAAGTTCCAAAATTAACAATTTGGATTAGAACGAGAATTGTAGATATTAAAATACAAATTGAAAAAATATTAAGCCATCTTGATGTTAAGTTTCACTTCAATTCATGACACTTCTCCATGAAAAAGGAGAAACAGCAAATAATGATTAATGATGAGAAAATGATAAATGATCATGTCTCTTTTCCGAGGATATTTTACATATTGTGGACAAATAATAATAAATTCTAAAAAAATTCTAGAAATGTTTAATATTTTATATTTTTTTTATAAATAAAATCTGAAAGCTTAATTTTATTTTGACTCTAGAATAATACAGTAAAAATATCTGTCCCCCAAACCCTAAAAAAATTTCAGAAATTGAAACTATGTATGTAGTTTCAATTTCTGAAATTTTGTTTTCAATAAAATTAATGATTAGAAGTAATATATTTCATCTCACATCTCTTGATAAACTACTTTTACTTGATTAAATAAAAATTATTTTTCCCCATCGTAATTTCCTACGAATCATTTAATGTGACATAAGAAATAACAGGGATTTACTTTTAATATAAAGAAGCTTAACACAGAGATGAAATATTCTTAAGGTAATGTAAAAATTCTTTGTGAAATTATTGTACTCCACTATAGAATAAAGAAAGGCTGTTTCGATCTCCAGATATGTTGCAGTCCCAGTGTTACTGCCAAGTTGTACTTCTGAGAAAATTCTCGCTGAAACATGCTAGTCAATAGCAGCCTCTTTTGTGCAAAATATTAGTGTCCAACTGTAGACTGACCTTCAATGAAACAGGGGAATTTCTTCTCAAAATTGCACTGCAGTATCTAAGGTAGATAAATGTCTTCCTGGAATCAAAATAAGATACAACAGTGGAAATCAAAGACTAATAAAATAAATAAGCTTTTCATTTCTCTTAAATGTAAACATGGTTGCTGTCATTTCTTCCAACATTAAAGTTTAATTCTCACTAATTTTCGTTTTAGCAAACAGCATTATTTCATTGAAAAGATGGACTTTGACAAAAACGAACTTGATTTCCAGTAATAAAAATATTATTGAAGTTTTATTTTCTGTCTACTATGTATTCTATATATTTGATCACTTAATGCAACTCTTTGCAATATAAATGTTTATTAACATGCATGCATGGTTTTGAAAATTAAAAATCAAATTGCTGTCCTAAATCTATTTGAAAGAAAAATAAATAATGCCATTGAGTGAACAGTAACTTCAAATTAATTCATGATAAGATTAAGCTTTTACTTCAATATTAATAAACTCTTTATTTTAATAAAGAAACATATTTCAGTACCTTAAGAAAATAGTTTCATTATAAACATTAAAAATATGTAGAAATTTTTTATAGTTAAGATAACCAATAGAGAAGACTTTTTTAAGTAATATTTGAAAGTAAGAGTAAAATGTAAACTTACATTTTTTAATATATAATTGAGCACTCTTAATTTATGGTAATAATTTATTAATTTATTTAATTTATTTGAATCAATGAAAATTTTGAAAAAAGCTTTGGAAAAAAAATACCCATAACTTGTGGTAATAATTTGAATCAAAATTTTTTTTTTAAAAAAAGAGCTTTCGGAAAAAAAATTGAAAATTATGCATAATATGTTCATTTTAGGGCTTAGAATATTCCTCATTTCATTATAAATATATATAATTAGATAACTTTACTTAAATTTGAGTTTTAGAAGAAATTTATTTTAATTTCTGATTTAAAAAACCATCAAAAATATTTCTGTTATCTGTATGATTTTTTGCATTGATATAATGCTATGACATCATTTATTTTTCTAAATTAACAGCAGATGATTTAGTAACAAGTATTTCAGATTTCAACTGATTTTATGATTTCTATTAAAGTCAAATATTTATATTTTTTATTAAAGTTTTTTTTTAAAAAAAGAATAATTTTGGTTTATATTTTGATGATTTGAATGATATAAATTAAGAAGCTACTTTTTAAGTGTGAAGTTCATTCAACATTTTATAATCAACAATTTGTAGTTACATTAATAAAATGTTTCACTATAAATAGGGAATACAATGTTTTAATTATTTCAATTGGTTAACCCCTTAACCCTTGCGTTCGTCTGTTAACTCAATGAGCCGGTACTGCAGTGCTCACATCAGATTTCAAAAGCAAAACATACTTTCTTTCTACCACCTCTTCAATTTAAATGGCACAGATCTTTACACTCCCTTCTAGCTACCTTGGTGAAATATATGCGTTTTGTTTTTATAGAAAAACCAAATGGCTAATAATTTTTCACATGTTTTATGCTTATGTTTCATGTTGAATTTCTTGTAGTGGATAGTTTTCTTTGTATTATAATTGATCACATACTTATAAGTAATTATTTCATTTATATATATAAATTGCAACTTAACTGGGAAAAAAATACAGGAATTATCTGAAAGACAATATGCAAGGTAATGCTTATTTATATGTTTAGACTTTAAAATCAAATTTAATTGCAACTTCAATTCTTTAAAAAATTAAATAATCTTTCAATAATTTTAATATTGAAATAACAAATATGATAGTTAAATTACAATTAACAAGAATTAAATAATAGTGTAATTTAATTACGAAATTTCTACATTTAAATTATTAAAACATAACTTATTATTAGTAATAAATTTTTTTATACCAAAGATTGGGTGCTGCAGAAACAAATGAATATATTCGAAGATTGTTAGCAGTTTCAGTGGATCCAGTGACAAAGGTTCTGATCAGGATATTGATGACGAAAAATAATGACTTGACGAATTGGTTACCAAGAAATTTCAGATGATGATCGTGTGAAAGTATTTTTATAATACACAATTTAATGCTATCTATTTTGTAACAAAAAAAAACTTAGCACTGTATACTGTAATGTAAGTAAATATATGATGTACTTGATTATTTTTAAATTTTTATGTTCTAAGCATACATTATTTTTCTTTTTTTTTACAGTTTCAAACCATGGTGATAGTGAAATCAACAGTGACACAGCACTAATGACAGTGATACTTCTGAAAAAAAAATTGCGCAAATCTTGTATAAATCCAGTTTGTGATGAGTATTCAATCACAATATGCTGATGATGTAAAGCATGCACTGAAACGTAGCTTTTTCTCATACGTTTTCAAAGGTAATTTTTTTTAATATTATATTTCTCAAAATTATAATTAACAATATATACTGAAGCATACAATTTTCTACAATTATATCTATGGCTATAATAGTGAGTGATGATAATTAATAATTATTATGTTTTTTATATTTGTCATAGTAATAATCAGATATCTTTCAATACTTTTTCACATGTAGAAGAAATGTAAATTTCTTCTACATGTAGAAAGTACCTGGGTATTGTAATGGATACCAGGATAATGATTAATGATTTTCAAAATTATGAAAAGGAAATTAACTGAGTGGGCTTCAAAAAGTGTGAACTGGATCTCTTTTTGCTTTCCAACTTTACAAACAAGCTACATGCTTAAAGTTAAATCATTGTTTCAATTGTTTGATATTAACAATTAGAATTCCACAATTTATATAAAAAATATGCAAATAACTGTGATTTGCTTAAAGTTTTATAAAAGAAATATTTCTACATGTACAAATGTAATAACTTATAAGCAATGTTCTAATAGCCAAATAAATAGTATTTAATGAATCTGTTCCTTAATGGTATTTAAATTATTTCATATTAAAAAAATTCTATTTAGTTGACAAAACATTACATTTTTATGTATTTTAATAAAAATAAAGGAATTGAAAAAAATTTATTTACTTTAAAACTATATCAATTTGTTTTACCATATGAATATTAGTACACATAGCATGAAAAAATGTTCCGATTTTCAATTGTTTATATGTTTTAATTAATTTTAATTCCTCAGGATAAGTATCTTTTAATTTCATCAAATTCTAGATAATGAAAATTATAAAATTCTCAATATATCTGAATGCAAACGTCATCTGAATAATATATGATTTTTCGGTACTTAAGTATTATCAAATGCCGCACGCATCTAATAATAACGTTAAATTAGCAACCAGATGCTTCTTTTCAAATTTCCAAACAAGCCACCTTTATCAGCCTAATCGCTCGTTGAAAATAGCAAGCTCGAATACTAAAATGCAAGTGTTGGATTTACGGAATTCTGAAAAAGATGTCATTACATTTTTACAGACATAACATTTTACCAGACGTTAGGAAATGTACCAACTTTAAACCAATGAAGCTTTATTTTTGAAAACAGATTTTTTGGAAGTGCAGCGTTGCGATCTATAAATAGCATGCAGGAATAAGAAGTGGTAATTGGTTTGTAGGAAGCCATATCCCGTTATTAACAGCAGTAAGATTCATGTATTTTGCTGGTGCAAAGAATAAACAACAGTCAAATTTTGTGACAAAGAACTTTTTTCAGCTGACAAAACAGTCATAGACTGGAAATAGATGAAAGCTAGTTCCCGAAAATGAAAATAATTTGGGTCGAATATTATCAGAACAATGGATTTATGGTGGTGTCTGTCAAGTAACCAAACAAGCATTTTTAACAACCGTTCCTGATAGAACTGCAGCCACACTTTTCCAGAAAATTGACGAAAACATTAAGGAAGGGAGTACACTTTATTCTGACAGTTGGAGAGCATATCAAAATAATCAATTGGTAATCGTTGGATTTAATCAAGAGAAAATAAAAAAATATAATTTTGTTAACTCCGAAACAGCTGTACATACCCAAATAATCGAAAGAATGTGTGGTTCTGCAAAATGGAGGAAAAGAGACAAAGCGGTACAGCAAGACATCATCTTGATTCTTACTTGGTATATTTCATATGGCGACAAGACCAAAAGGATTAAAAAAAAAATTTTTCTATTCTAAAAACCATTTTGCAATATTTTTCACTATAATGTAATTGATATATGGTCAAATAAAGGGTAAGAATTATAGAGATAAAAATACTTATCTTCATAGCCGATCTGTAAGCCTTGGGCGATATGCTACGGTCTTCCAGGCAGAAGTTTTGGCCATTAACCATCAAATATGAGGAAGGGCTACCACAGTAAGCAGATTCTAATTTATAGTGACAGTCAAGCTGCTTAAAAAACACTCAATTCTTTTGAAATCAAATCTAAAATGATTTTGGAATGCAGAAATCTTCTTACAGAACTGGCTACTAGAAACAAGGTGATCCTTGTATCAAGATCACAGAGAGACACCTGGCTCTTGCCTACCTATAAGTCAGCCTATCCAGACTGAGTACTTTACAGGGACTTTATCTTTGAGAGTTCCATCTTCTCACGAGTGTTATTACTCTATACTAAAATGGCCCTTTGACAATTTAGATAAAAGCATAAAGCCCCTAATTAAGGGTTAAGCTGTGTTTCGGTATAAAAGGAGAGATTAAAAAAGGTTCTCATAATCTGTTTACATATATAATATATTACATTTGGCCTAACATGAATATAACATTTTGACTTCGGTAACTATTTTCAATCCACTTAGTGATAACTTGTAAAAATATAAACCTCTAGGAAAATAAAATGTGATACTTTTAATTCAAAATCGTTTTTATGTTTTACAAAATATCAATTTATTTTAAATATTCTAAGGGATTAAAGATTGTATATAATTAGAATTTTTGTTGCTACTTTTGTTTTACATCATGCTAATTTTTTAAGTAAATATGAGTACTATTTAAATTCATTCATTGTTTTATTTTACAGTGTTTTGTATTAAAATATAATTATGGAGTTTAGAGTTTTACTAGCAAAATTAGTTTCTATTTTTTTAATAATTAATAAGTCTGAAATAAATATGTTTATTCTATATCAAAGTAATTTACATAGTTGAATAAAATTGTTTAAAATGAATTTTTTTTAACTGAAAAAATATTTTGTTATAGAATGAACATATATATTTGAACCTCATTAAATACAAATGTATTTTATTTTGGTTTCCAAGTTTTTAAACAAAATATTTAAATTAAAACTATTAATATACTTTCATTGTTTTTTTATTATTATGTGCATTTTTGATTATGATTCCATATAAATATATGTACCTTTTATTCTACCATGTTTTAATTTCACTATATTTTACTATGAATATGTAGAATATAAATATATAGAATTTAAAATTTGGGAAAAATTTGTTTTATATTTTTTTACTATACAATTAATTTTATTCGTATTGTGAAAATGTTGGTTGAAACATAATAAAGGTAGTTTATTCATTTTAATTTTGAACTTCGAAATGAAAAAAAAATTTTTCTTAATTAAGTCAATTTTTACTTTTTATCTTTATTTATACCATCATGTGTATTTTTTGAATTACAGTTTGATGTAAATAAAATATATGTATTTTAATTCCTGTATTTTGTATTAAACATTACATTTTACTTAATATTTTACTTTAAAATAACATAACATTTAGATTATTGGTAAAACAGTTTTATATTTTTTGATATTTAATGAATTTCTGTGTTACTATAAAAGAGTCTTTATGAATGATGATCATATTCATGTAAAAAGTATTAAAACAGTTTTAATTGCAAAGCTACTTTATTTATCCATAAATTAAGATTCAAGAAACTGAAGCAAGATAAGTGAGTTAATGCAATTTTAGAAAATCAAGTTTATCTATTTCATAAAAATATAAACAAATAAACGTCATTTATAAAATAGATAACTATCTATTAGGTATCAAAAAATTTTGCTATAATTGTTTCATCAATGTTTAATAATAGAAAAATATAAGAAATTTAATTGGATTTTTGTTAAAAGTAATTGTATATTTCTAAGCAAATTAAAAAAATCTCTGTAATTGATAAATCCTCCCACTTTGCCATTCTTTACAAATTATTTGCTAGTTAATTATAAAAATTCATTTATATAATTGGAAAATCTTACTAAATTAAAACAAAAAATTTAGTTGATGATTTGGTTGAAAAATAGAAATTTTATTATCACGACTAATTTAATATTTGAATTTAACTTTGTAAATTACAATCGAATAATTTGAAAATTTACTTAGAACAGATGAAAATTCTAAAAACAAATGTAAATAACAAAAGATAAGGATTTTTTATACTGAAAGAAATATATTTATTAAAATATATAAGTTCGAAATTTTTCACAGTAAAAATTTTTGTTGAGGGAATAACTTATATGTAATTGCTTCATACTGAAAATTAGAGTTTTTCAGGAAAAACAAAAATTGCTATTATTGAAATGTTGCATTTATAAAAAGAAATATTTTTATAGATTATTACATCAGCTCTTATTTTAACATTCACTGAATGCTTATTTATAAATGATAATGATTTAAATTAACATTAATTATATTAATTAATTTTATGAAATTATACAAAATGTTATACATTTAATTTCTTATTTTTAATTAATTATTAATTTATTTAATACTAATTTAGTTTTTATTTATTCATAAAACGTGAAAAAAATTGTCATTATATTTTAATCCGATAGATGGCAGCACAAAAAATGTAACAAGTACACAAAGTAATCTGTAAAATACTTGTTACTTTAAAAGTAACTGTACTCAGCACGTACCAAATACAAGAAAAGTAATAAGTGTACATTGCGCTCTGTCATTGGCTCTTCTGCAATAAGTACAGAAGAGCCACTGACAGAGCGAGTACAAGTAACAATGTCATCGATATATCGATACAAACGAATGAATTATGAGATTATGGTAGCTTCTTATGGTAGGGAGGCTGGATGGGAGAAGGGAAATGACAGTTATTTTAACTGGTAAATAGAAGAGGGATACTTGGGAATTGAAAGATCTCTTTGGGTTGGAGAAGGAGATATGAATTTATATTGCGAAATAAAATGCGCATGTACATTTATTTCGTTTCAGTTAGTAAAATAATTGAGTTGAGAAAACTATTAATCGTTGCAAATCTATTTAGTGATTAAATATCGTTATTTTTCAAATACATCACATATTATTAATATAAGAAAAGCATGATATTCTTGTTATGTATTTAGCAATTTTTATTAACTTTTATTTTTATTATTTCTTTTAAAAATTTAATTTTATTTTATGAACATATATAACATTTATTTGAACCTTAAATAAGGTCAGATTTCTTAAATTAAAAAAATATTTAAATTATATAAATCTGCTTACATACTTCCTACATAATAGTTTTTACTATGCATATTTTTTATTATAATTCCATATAAATATGTTTATTTTTTATTCAACCATGTTTTAGTTTCACTATATTTTACTGTAAATATATAGAATTTAAGCTTATAGAAAAAATGTTCTTTTTTATTTTTTACCATTCAATTTATTTTTATTCAGATAATGAGAATGCTGATTTAAACCAAATAAAGGTAGTTTATTCATTTTAGTTTAAAAATTCGAAATGAAAAAAGAGCTTTAATTAAGTTAATTTTTACCTTATCTTTATTTATACCATCATGTGTTACTGTCATGTTTATTTCTTAAATTATGGATTGATGTAAACAAAATATATGTATTTTTGTTCCTCCATTTTTTATTAAACGTTGTTTCTCAATATTTTACCTTAGTACATTATACCATTTAGATTATTTGTAAAACTATTTTATATTTTTGATAGTTATTGAAATTTTATGCAACTATATCTAATATAAAATAATTATGTTTACTTAAACATTATTAATAGTTTTAATTGCAAAGCTACTTTATTTAAGCATAAATTGATTAAGTTTCAGGAAACTGAAACAAGATATGTGAGTTAATGCAATTTTTATTTTAGAAAAAACTGGTTTATCTACTACATAAAAATATAAACAAGTAAACGTCTTTTATAATAAAAATTATTATCTATTGTACATAAAAAATTTTACTATGTTTGTCTCGTTAATGTTTAATTATAGAAAAATAAAGGAAATTAAATTTAAGTTGATTTTTCTGATTAATTGCTGTATTTTTAGAAGCAAACGTAAAATAAAACCTCTTTGTAACTGATTAAACTTCCCACTTTACAATTCTTTGCAAAATATTTACCAGTTAATTATAAAAATTCATTTACATAATTGTAAAGTCTTACTAAATTCTAATAAAAAATTAAGCTGATTAGGTTGAGAAATTGAAATGATATTATCTCATCTAATTTTATATTTTAATTAACATTGGAAGTCTGAAAATTACAATTGAGTAATTGGAAAATTTACTTCGAATAGATATAAATTCTGAAAAAAAATGTAAATAATAAAATGTCATGATTTTTATTTTGAATGAATTACGTTTAAGAAGATTTAGAAATTTACAATTTTTTATTAAAAAAAAACGATTTGTAGGTAAACAACTTATATTTCTTTGTCTCATACTAGAAATTAAAGCATTACAGGAAAAACAAAAACTTGCCATTACTGAAATGTTGCATAAATAATAAGAATTATTTTTTATAGATCTTTTTATTAATATTTAAATGAATGCTTATTTATAAATGATAATAATTTAAATTAACATTAATTATATTAATTAATTTTATGGTTTTATATAAAATATTATTGATCTACTTATTTAGTTTTAATTAATTATTAATTTATTTATTATTCATTTAGTTTTTATTCAATTAATTTATAAAATTTTAAAAAATTTGTCAATATATTTTAATCCGATATATGGCAGTACAAAAAAATTGTAACAAGTACGAAATGTAATCGGTTGTTGTTGTTGATTATAATTAACTGAGTGCCTGCCCGAAGGCATCTACTCATTCATCTGAGTTGGAAAAGTTAAAAGAAAGAAATTAAATGCAATGAATATGAAGGTAATGTTTTAGGCAAAAGCCTTGGAGAGAATTGCATCAGATGAGAAAAAAGGCCGCAATTGGTCTGACTTGAGCATCCCCAGGGAAAGTTTCGAGAAGATGATCAAAATTTCCAGCTTGGCACTTGGAAGCTTGTTTGTAAAAGTTGATATTTAGTTTTTGAATGAATTGAGATAAATCTTCAAGATTGAGATCATTTTGAATGTTTTTATTTCTTACAAAGTAAGGGGCATTTATAATTTTTCGAAGGACTTTGTTTTGGAAGATGTTTAATATTTTCAAGTCTTGTTTAGTAAATGAACACCAAGCAGGGGAAGCATACGTGATGATAGGTCTGATAGTAGTAATATATAGAAGCCTTTTGAGTTTTAGATTTAATTTTGAGTGTGGTCCAATTAATGATCTGAGTTTATGATATGCATACCAGGCGGCAGTAATTTTAGATTTAATATGAGCAGTCCAGGTTGTTCTATTGTTGATGAGAAGTACAAGGTATTTAGCTTTATTTACATTTTCTATGGGTTGACCAAAAATATAAAGTTGATTTTGAATTTTATGTTTTCCTGGTTTTCTGCTTAATGTAATCGGTAAAATACTTGTTACTTTAAAAATAACTGTACGCAGTACGTACTAAGTACAGGAAAAGTAACAAAGCCCCATCCCTAATTTAGAACAACAAAACTTTGTTTTGCCATACGGAAAAGTTTAAAAAATAAACAAATATGGGAAATATATGTACATATATAAAATAAACAATACGAGTTACAACAGTAATTATAACATTCAAAAGAAAACGCGCGGTTTCGAAGGTTGTGCGACACTAGTAATCAATTATAACATTTTAAAATATTAATCTCAACATTTTCTTTATAAAAGAAACACCTCATTTTAGTAGGACTTTTAAAGGACTCTAAGGAACTCTATAAAAAATAAGGAATTGAAGGAAATCTAGGTATGCGTTTTTTTTTATCTATATACTATGACTAAGGCAGGAACATAAGAGGGCAGTTGCCCCAGAACCAGACATAAGAGGAGCCCCCAAATCAATTATAAAGATTATTTAACGTATTCAGTTGAAGATAAAGCCACCCACCTTGTCTAGTGGTCAGCGTGCCTGACTGCGGATAGGTAAGTCCTGGGTTCAGATCCCAGTTCGGGATTTGCTGAAACAGGACTTTCTCTGCCTCTCCTTTGTTCTTTCCTTGTAAGAATGGGTTGTGAAAGGTTGCCTACCCTATAAACGGTTACCTATGTCATGTGTGTACTGAGGAAGTCGGACTCACACCAAAACATGGTTCAGTTGGAAAAATGGAGCAACGCACTCCTAATGCCAACTTAGTTGACATTAGGGGTGACACAAAACAATAGTGTAATAATTTCTTGTTCCAAATGGAATAGAAAATTTGCTGTGTGTGAAGCGAAGGGGGGCCGAAAGAAATGTTTGCCTCTGGTCCTCTATATACCAAATTTTAAAAAACTAACAAATATTTCAAATAATTTAATATTAGTAAATGCATAAAATCTTTTTCTAACTGAAATGCTTTAAAATTATTTTTTATGAAAAAAATCAGTAATTACAAAATGTACTGCTATCATATTGCAATAAATACTTTGTAACTATATATAGCTATAATAGCTTTGAGCTATAATTTAAGCCTTTTGTACAAGTAAGAATAAGTAAAATAACTATTCTATTTTACACTATTCTCTGTTTATATTAATACAATCTATTGAACCTAAGCGAAACGCAGCGGAAAAATTATTAAAAAAATCAAAACACCAAGGAGATAGTAATCAAATAAATGATATCGAGTAATGTGTGCATAATGTGAGAAATATTACAAATGTATACAATAAGTATACATTAGAATTTTATTTTTATATCGCTATACATTTATTTTATCCCACTCATCTTAGATATTAAACCAAGTTAGAAACACTATTTCCAAAAATGCAAAAAGGAATAACTATAAAAAACCTTTCATAAAATGAATTTTAATGCAAACTTTAATACGATTCATATTGTCAATTCCTTTTAAAGATACTTGCTATACAATATTGCTATAAAAATTAAATCAGATAATATGTATATAATAATTAAATCCGATAATGTTGCTATAATAATTAAAATTGTCACAACATCTATGTCATAGAAAAATTTATGAAACAAGTTTCTCTAATGCTTTTATGATACTATTTTTGTCTTTTTCTTTATGACAATTTTTACTCCACAAAAGGAACAGATTTTACATCTTTAACGAGTAAAAATATATAGATTCTAACATTACCCTGACAATACAAAGTTTTTATAGCTCTTCTGTGTTATAAATGTATCATAAATTAACTATAATAATTAATTAAAGTGTTATATTACAAATGTTTTTTTTTAATTTTGATTTGAAAATATAATAAATAAAATCTTGCTTACTCTTCAAAAATTCATTCAGTAAGGTATCATAAAATTTACTCTCGTGATTCTTTTTTTTATAATGCATAAAACATAAACTGTTATTTCCTTGATGTTATGAAAATTTATAGAAATAATAAAAATTTTAAGGATACTCAAATTAATCAATGAACTTCATTTCAATAGCGAAAAGTCAAACCGAAACTTTTATCACTACTTTCCCATTCTGTACGCTGCTGTTAGATAAAAAAATTCTAATGTGATTTGAATAAAAAATTATCAAGTCAAAAAACAAAATATCATTCTATAAAGTTAACGCAATATTAATAAATTATTACTATAATAGTGATACCATTTTGAGTATCACTTATTCAAATTCGTCAAAAAAGAATAAGTGAATTTGAATTATTAGAATAATTTTAATATTCGAAATCGCGCGCGCGAAAGAAAAATTTATTTCACACTATTAAAATAATTAGCTTATTCAATACTTAACAAAGTCACACGACTAATCTAATATTAAAAATATGACTTACCAGAGCAATTAGGAATCAGAAGTTAAATATGCGACAAAACAGATACACTCACTTCTTCTCAAGAAATCACAAGAGCAACTGAAATTGAAGTGGCTCTAAAGAAATAGAAAGATTTCAAGGGTAAAGTAACTTGCGAACCACTCCTATTCAAGAGTCAAAGTTCGGACAAATCCTATTCGCTTATTCAAATTTAATTAATTCGAAAGCGACCGTTGTGAAAACCGTTATTAAAATACACAATGGATTGTTGCAGATAAATGCTGATTCAGTTGACTGTTGCAGAATTTCCCATACAATCGCTTGTTTTCGTTTTTCAAAATTAAACAGTCTGGTTTGTTATAAGGACATTTTTTTAGTTATTTGTTTTCAATAAAAGATAATTTAATAAATCTTTTGCCCAAATTGTTTGGCAATTTCTTACTGATGAGTGAGATGCATTTTATTTTTTTATATTCTTCGCATTATCGAGCTGAATGTAGAGTTTAATAATCATTACTTATTTGCAACCGAATAATTTATGTACATTGAAGTCGTGGACACTGTAAGTTTCCATTCAGTTAGATTTCTTGAACAGAATATGAAACCTAAATTCTGAACCAATTTAATACTTTTGTAGATTATTTTGTATTTTTAATATAGAGAAGTTTATTGAGAACATTCATACGCATAAAATGATGAAAATACCTTTGATGTAACCAATTAAAATGAATATACATTTACTCAGTTGTAAATACAATTCTTCAGCTGTCCATTATTTTTCTGACCTTTATTCGATTTTACTACAATCTTGTTTGCCAAACAGATATTTTCCTGACATCTATTAAAGCTTTTTGATTTTTCCGAGAATATTTATTTTAATAAATAATTTTTGTTGATATAGAACTCATGTCTCATAATGAAGAATATTTATAAAATTATAGAAAAACAATTACAAAGAAGATAGGAATTCATAATTATCTTCCAGTATCCAGCAGAAGTGGGAATCGAATCTCTAACCTCCTAATGGCATCACTACTCTGCTTCTAATTTCGGATATCGTAAAACCTGCTGTAATGTTTCTGAATATTCACATCATATTAAATCATTTGTAAATCACCAAAAGTATAATTTTATTAAGTGAGAAAAAAATTATATGAGGCAACGATTATATCAAAAAAGTAACACCATAGTTTTACCACTGCACTAAACTTCTATGGAACTGTAAATTTTATTGACAGTAATGCACTTTTAACCATGTGATGATTGCCAACGGAATGCTCTAGGTAGCCAAGTAATAAAATACTTCTAAAGATTATGAAATGTTAAGAATATGAGAAAAATCGAGAAATCTTTATATTTATGATTATATTTTGCATTATACTGTGTTATTGCCAAAGAACGAAATACATTTATTATTCAATGAGAAAACAAGGAACAATTTTGTGTAAATATTAAAAAATATTCAAAATAAATAAAATCATATGATTTTTTTGTTTTTTACGTACATTATTCAATTACTTTTTAATATTCCATTCCTAAACAACCCAAAATTACAGAGTACGTAATAATGCAATGACATGTTTGCATATTTTATTGAGACAAATAAAATTCTCATTAGATAATAATTTTCAGTTTAAATGCTTGAAAATAGTTATTCCGCTTTGCTTCAAAGAAATTCCTGAACGAAAATAGATTTGAATATATTCTTCTGCAAAAGATATTGATATAAATTCGATGCTAGAAAGTTTTTGAAAAAAAGTTACAAATATCCGCTTCTCTTCAAATGTAATAATGTGCACCTAAAGATACTAACTAGATATAAATGAATATTTTACCAGAACATATACACAGGATAAATATGATAAGACTGAAATTAAAAAGAGAGACGATACTTTATTCTATTTATGTGAGTTCTTGTATATCTATTTTATACTCATGATATTTTATTAACCATTTATTTAAGAAAAACTTTAAAAAATATGCGAAATACATTTTTCCGTAAAACAATCTCAACATATATGCACGCTTAGGGAGTTTATATGAATGAATATAAAAGGATAAAATTTAAAATATAAGAGGTAGCCATTTTTTTATTGAAAATATATTCTAACTACAATACTTTTATTTACAATACAAGTAAACAACAATTTTCATTTAGGGGTATTCATGCGCTTTCGAATTTCCTACTCGAGAAACGTCAGAAAAAACAGGAGTCTTGAGGTTGTGCGTAATATTTTAAAGTTTGCCCTCGCGCTTTATTAGTTGTGAACTTATAGGCCAATTTGGTTGGAAATTGCAGTCTTCTAAATTGGAATGGCAATTCAGTAGAGGTCAGAGGTATTATGGGGGATAAATGCACGGAACTTAACCGTCCTTCGAGCTTTTCCAGTTTCGTTTTTGGGCTGTTCTTTCTTGCCAATTTGTTTATAACTGGTAAGATATCTTTTACATTTAGGCATTTTATATAAGATATAAATTAAATATTTTTATTAAAGAAACACTAAGTTCACTATAAATACCTTTCACGCTTTATTTTAGATTTATATTCAATCCCTGTATTACTTTGATTACTTGCCGCTCATCCTGTCGAGTGGTCAGCGCGCCTGACTGCGAATAGGGAGGTTTCGGGTTCAAATCCAGGCTCGGGCATGGATGTGCTTTCTCTATCATTCCTGTCTTTGTTCTTTCGTGGTATGAATGGGTTGTGAATGGTTTCCTACCTTATAAACGGGTACTCATGGCATGTGTGTACTGAGGAAGTTGGACTTCACACCACACTTATGGTTCAGTTGGAAAAGTGGAGCAGCGCACCTCATAATGCTAGCTTAACTGGAACAAGACAACAACTACTTGACTGTTTTTATTCATTCCCTGTTCTTGACTGGGTAAGAAACTGACTTTTTAACTCACGACTGATCTTGTTTTATATACCCCTCCCTACCAATTGGTTCCACACATAAAAGAAAAGCTTAAAATAGTCACCAAATTTCTAATACATTCCACAACATTCAAGCATGTTCTGGAACATTCCACAATGATCTGGGATATTCCAGGTTAATCCCGAACATTGCAGAATGTTCTGGAATATTCTAGAAATTCCTAGACGGCGACACTTTCAACCCTTTTATCTTCAAAATCACGACCTTCAGGAAAAAATGGGAGCCTTCTTCTTGGACGGGATAAAGAAGGTTAACACATCATATAAATCATATAATTCCCTTGTTCATACTGGGACTCATTTATAAGTTTTAGCAGCACGCACATTTTTTTATAATATATATCGATTAAAACACCCTCTCAAATTGTAATAATTGTATTCAAAAAAATGAGTTATTAGGTTGCCCACAATGTGATATTAAATCTATTCAGCGAATAACACAAAGATATACACACTGTGACATTATAATAACTTCAATTTCTTTCTACTCCTGTATAAAATAGTTTAATTTAAAGTTGTATAAATTAGTTTTCTATGGTACACACACAGATATATATATAACCGACATAAAAATCTTTCTAAATCTTTTTTATTAATCTATTTATATGTGTGCATAGTTTAAATATCAAGTACTGTATTCAGTCAAACACCGCCACAGGGCTTAGAGCTCCAATGGCTCTGTATTCAGTCAAACACCGCCACAGGGCTTAGAGCTCCAATGGCTCTGTATTCAGTCAAACACCGCCACAGGGCTTAGAGTTCCAATGGCTCTGTATTCAGTCAAACACCGCCACAGGGCTTAGAGCTCCAATGGCTCTGTATTCCCAGGAAGATCAGCAGACTGCCGCGATCGGGAGGGTGACCTCAATATCCCCCATTGAGTTGCTGAAGCTGCGTGGGTGGGAACATGTCCACGTTAGTATGTGACGTCCAAGGTCCTTGCGCTGGCGTGGATGAGGAGAGGAGGGGGCAGCTCAAGTTTTACCTCGTCACCTGACCGTGATTCAAAAACACGAAGAACTTGGTGTTGAGCGTGTATTCGAAATTCGTTCATCTTAGGATACAGTCCGGGGATCGCTTGCACCGTTATGCATGTGTGTATTCTCCGGCTTTTCCTTTTAGGGAGGACTTTTCATAAATAGTGGGTTCATATTCCCGTGTTGTTAATGAAGGAAACCCGGAAAACTCCCAAGCACCGGCCTCGACAGACATGCATGGTTAAAGCAGAAAAGCGCAACCGTCAGTGACTGGTATCAAACTCTCATTTTTATGTTCCAAATATTAGTATTCCACCATTACGCCATGGTGAGTCCTGAGATGGAACTTCTCATAACTTTTCCCAACACACACAGCGAAATATGTCTCTGACCAGAACATGTTAGGAACAGGCCTGCCTGAACACGATATCGATGCCATTCTCCCTCTGGCTACCACAAACTTAAAACATTCACTTTAAGATTTCTTTCACAGTGATTTACAAAGATATTACCTTATTGATTAGAAAAATTTTTTTAAGCAAAATCATTAAATTTCCACAATGGTCGAAGTGAATCCACATCGATCACAGCGTTGTTTCACGGCTGTGGAAGTCATTTAAAACTACTGGAATGTGTAGTAGGCGGCACGGGGGAGGTCGTGGTAGAAGTACGACACCTGGAGAAGACTGATATATCGTCCTAACAGCCAAAAGGAACAGGCGCACCACAGCTCAGCAGGTGGCAAATCAGTTTACTTGCTGCCTCATGAAAGCAGATCTCGCGAAAAACTGTTCCCAGACGTTTGAGGGGAGGAGGACTATACACCCGCTGACCTGTTGTGTGTGTCCCATGGACCAGACAGCACCGTACTGCCCGTTTGCAATAGTGTCATGAGCATTGCAATTGGACTGAACAGGACTGGACATGCGTACTATTCTCAGATGAGAGTAGGTTGAGTCTGTCATAGGATTGTAGATGCCAACTGATCTGGCGCGAGAGTGGTACTGCTTATCGTCCAGAAAATACCCAGGAAAGGGACCGATATCCAACATGCAGTGTCATGGTATGGGCCGGCATCATGATCAATGGCCGCACGCTCCTACATGTGAATGCGAATGGGACTATGACGGGCCAACGATACATTAATGAAGTTTTACTTCATGTTCTTCTTTTCCGTGGTGCTGTCGATGATAAATTTGTTTTTATGGACGACAACGCGACATGTCATCGAACACTCGCTGTTCAGGATTGTCTAGACAGCGATAGTATTCAACGCCTTGTATGGTCATCACGTTCTCCAGATCTAAACCCCATTGAAAATGTGTGGGATGCTTTGGGGAGGCAAACTGCTGGTCAAAATTATCCTCTGACAAACAAGAACACCCTCATCCGTGCACTCCCAGAGGAATGGGATAAATTGCCTCAACAGCTGCAGGATAATGTTGTGCAAAATATGATATGACGTGGAATGTTGCATCACACTCCACGGTGGACATATACGGTACTGATACCTTTCTTCAAGGTGCCTGCTGATTTTTAGATGCATTGTTCCATTTTTCCGTATGCATCAACAAATGAAAATTTTTTTATTTCAGATGTTTCACAGCTTTTGTACTTTCCAGAACAATAAATATTCTGTATTCTAATTTCTGAACAGTTTGGCAACTACATTTTATCCTACTAGGCCTCGTGTGTCTCGCTTAATGTTATGCTACATTGCAATTTGTGATCCGTCCTTAGCAATTGTCCAGTAGTGTATTTATCTCCCAATAGTAAATATATATATATATATAATTTCTTAAAAAACGTTTTTTGTTTGTTAAATTGTAAATATATTCAACTATAAAATAGCATTTTCATATCATGTTTCGCAATCTGCAAAACAAAGGCACAAAATATTGAGAATATCTTTGGAATATTTTAATTTTTAATGGATTAAACTTTAACAGAGGACTTAATTTACAATAAATGTGTAATATAATTGAAAAATATTTATTAATCATGTATATTTCCATACTTTCAAAAACGTCTATCTGTAAATTCAAATTGGCATCAAAAAGAAAAACAACCTCATCCTTCGGACAAATTTACTTACTTTTCCATATTTCGCGTTAGGTTACATTGTTCTCATTTGAAATTAAAAACAAATCTACCACCGTGCCGCTCCTTGCTTTTCCATATTTGGCGTTAGGACCATTTTAAATTAAAAACAACATTTCAGCTGTTCTTTAGACAAAATATCCAACAGCTCTTAAAATTTTCCGTTGAACTGATGGATAATTGCAACTCTTACGAAAAGAGATTCAGTTTTATAATCAAAGCAGATGTTGGTGCTCTATTGATGTTTAGCCTTTTGAGTCCTCAATTTCGAAAAACCGGGCGGCAAGGGAGGACGTTTCCCACCCCTTGACAGAAAGGAGAGGTTTAATTTCCCCATGACGAATCTTAATCTTTTGAGAGTGATATCCCGCGCTAGGTCTGCCATAATTTTGACGAAAATGTTACTATACTTATCAATAAGCTTATCTTGATAATTTATTTTTAATTAGTCCATAATTTTATTTGTCGGTCGATTTTTGATATTTTCCATCGATAACTTATTTTCCATTTGTTGTTTAACATAATTATATACATGGAACCGCACTCCTTAAGCCCACACCTTTTTTTCATGCTTGCTCCAGAGCGTTCAGATTGAACCCTTGACGAGGGTGTGTAAAAAGTCAGATGTTCCTGAATTCACTAGACAGATGGCTCTTGAGACAATACATGGCATCCCTCTCTCGGCATTGAAAATGAACACTGATGGGGCGCCGGTAATGTATCTGGTAGTGAAGTGCATATCGAGACACCTAATAACACAATTTATCTTAAGTTTAGAAATAGTGATGGCTGCTCCATCTTCAGATCTGAACTTGTGGCAATTTACAAGCGACTACATTTTATATTTATTCTCCCTCTGAACTTATCTACAGGGATATTTGGATTTTATCGGACAGTCGTGCCTCTCTCAGCATCTCTCTCATTCGATGACTGTTGGGAATATGACAAGCCTGTATATACTAGAACTTTTGAATCAGCTTGCTAAAAGGCACTCTATACACTTTCAATGGATCCCCTCCCCCATGTTGGATTGAATGGTAATGAGATTGCCGATAATTTGACCAAGGCTGCCACTGCTGATAACCTGCATGACAACGCTAAATTAACCTAATATGAAATTTTCTCAATCAAAAGGACGGAATTCAGTACAGTTTGGAGAATTCCCCCTGCTCACCCGTGGTACTTTGGCAAAAGACTTCGTTGGTGCCACTAGCTCAATGTATCGAGAAAACAGCAGGCGGCCTTGCCTTTCAGCAGGGCGAGGGGCCCTTTTCGGAGGGTCATTGGTGTGGGGCTGTTCAAGTCTCCCTGATCATAATCTTGTTTGTCTAAATTTCACAGTTTTTGAGATTTTAAGGGATCCGATTTTATTTTTGGACCTTCTGAACATTTTTGGTTTTATGGAGATGGTGTAGCTCAGCTACATCATCTGGGATTAGAAATAACAACAACAAATATATCATAATATTATAATGAAAATATATACTGATGTATGTGAAACAAATTTAATCTGTTTCGTAAACTATGTGATGTGGTATATATTAATTTACTATACATAAAATTTTCCGAAATTATTGTTTAAAATAATTACATGATAAATTTAATTGGTTAATTTTATTAGCCATCAAAATACATATTTATAACAGCCGTTTTTTTAATTAATGAATCGTAGTAGGCTAAAGAAACGTAATATGCTATAAGAAAAATGACAAGTTATATAAACTAATTGAATAAATTCTAAAGCATTCCTAAAAACAGAATAACTGATTTTAAAAAATGTATAAC
Source organism: Latrodectus hesperus (assembly GCA_037975125.1). Lineage (NCBI taxonomy): Eukaryota > Metazoa > Arthropoda > Arachnida > Araneae > Theridiidae > Latrodectus > Latrodectus hesperus. The sequence goes on along the minus strand of CM075857.1, from coordinate 3,500,724 downwards.
TAAAGAATTTTTGGACAAATAATTTTTGTTTATAAGTGAATACATGTAAATTATCGAAGCTGTATTTGTAAATGAATATAACGTGTATGTTAACATTATTAATGATTTTTTTTCCTTTTGTTATAAATATTTTGTGTCATAAGTACGTTCTATATCCATTAGATTAAAATTCATTTTCTTTTATCTTCCTCTTATGCGAAAAACGGTAAATTTTCTGTAAAGGCTGTAATTTTCCTTTTTGTGACTAGGTGTGCCACATATTACGCAATGAATGTTGAGTTGAGCTGTGTATTCAGGTTAATTGTTTATAAAATTGCTTGTGTCATACAATAAATGGTAAAATTCTGTTCATTTTTCTACAATTGAAACCTTGAATTGTTCATTCAAAGAGTCCATTCCACACACACATAAAATGTACTCATATTAATATCAGAAAATATTTCTGTAAAATTCTTATATAGAAAGAAGAAAACATATTAGTGTAATATTAAATATAAATTTTTATCTTTAATGTTTTATTAACTAATATAAAAAAATTTATTTTAGTTAAATATTAATCTTTATCTTTAATGTTTTGTTGTTGTTGTCGTGTCCATAAAGGTGCAAATTGCAAATGAATTTTATATTCCTCCATAAGTTCTGGTGACGAGGCCTGCCAGTCTTTATTGCACTGTTCATAGAAGAGGGAGTGCCGCCTCCTGTTTGGACCGCGGGATTTCCCTCCCTCCCTCCACCCACAGGAAAACCTGTGAAGAGGAACCCCCCCCCCTCTCCGCCACCCGCGCTCAGTGTGGGTTACACAAAAAATTGATTTTTAAGATATGTTATATGTTTAAACCAATTCTCTTATCTCTGGTTCCAAAAGTGAAAAAAATTATTATATTAAGTATTGAAATTTTATCTTAAGTTTGAATATAATACAAGAAATATTTTAAATCAAATATTGTTTCACTGTTTTAGAAAAGTTTATGTATTTTGTGTGCATAATAAGTAAAGAATAGATTCGAATCTTAAGTTAATTGCTATGTAAATATTCTGACATATTTTCCAATGAACCTGGATTAACAAATATTGTAGAGCACGATATCGAACTTATTTCCAATAAACTAGTACGTGCTAGACCATATAGAATGTCACCCCGACAAAATGAACATTTAAAAACTGGAATAAAATGTTAGCTAATAAAATTATTGAGGCGGGAATGTCAAATTATACTTCTCCCATGATATTAGTAGAAGTCCCTGGTAAAGAATCAAGACCTTGTATTGATTACAAGAAATTCAGTGAAATTACAAAAGCTGAATATTCCCACTCCCAAATATCGAGGAAAGAATTGAAACCGTTTCAAGTTAGCTCTTGAAACGGCTTCATTAACGGTTTAAAAAATTTATTACTACCATCGATTTAGCCAAAGGATATTAGCAGATTCCCCTTAATCGGAAAACGGTTAGGTCACTAAGACGGTTTTGACTCATGGTGAATCATAAATAAGTCAAAATTAATTTTACTTTGCTGAATGAACGTTAACAGATTGCAATTGATGCAGAAATAGTTAAAAGTATTTGAATGACAATCTCTTCTTTTCTGTATCTTCACGGTATGAGATAAGGCATGTTGGAAGTTCTAATGGAGTTTTAGGTTTAATATCTTTTCTACGGCTGAGTAACATCTTCCAATCCCGCATTTCTCTATAGACTTCTGTTCCATGGAAATCTGTATGACAAAGTTTACCCCAAACTTTTACATTTGTTAAGCACGGTGTTCCCTAGGCACAGGTCCAAGGTTCGATTCCGTTAGGAAAACAGATATGGCCACTGTGTATGCCTTGATCCCGATATTACAGTTTTGAAGTCGGGATATTTATTTATTTATTCATCAATTAATTTTTAACTTTTAAGAAAATTGATTTTAATGATTTAACATTTCCATAACAATGTCTTAAGAAACTTTAAACGCATTTTTTCTAGCTTGTTAACCAATAGAAACAATTAAATTTTTATTCTTTATTAATTGTGCATCATCTTATTTGTGAAAGACTGCAAATTGTTGATCATTAGGTGCTGAAAGTATGCTATAACTTATCTTAATAAATTTTCAAAAATTCTTTAATATTGCTAACTTTACAAACTTCAGCTATTTATTGCGAAATAATAATTGGGTAAGACTTTACATCCCTAATTTAGTATCAACTCACCTGATTTTTCACTGATATCTTTTTAAACATTTCATTTACCACAGATTAAACTGAAAATTTTATTTCATTTTTTATTTCAAAAAACTTCCAGTTAAGAAACAACTTTAACTTTATGGGAAATTTCGCATTTAAAATAGTTTTTTAAATTATATCATTCAGACCATTAATGTAGACCAAAATTATTTTTATTGTAAAAAATTTAAATCACAAAACGTAATATTGAGAATTTATAACATTTCATTTTTATACCATAAAACCAATTTTTCTGATTCCAAAATTAGAAGACCCTTGTTAATAAATTTTCATCCGATTTCAGTTTAGATAACTAAACTATGCCATGGCATAATCAATGCAAATTTCAGAAAAGCAACGGAACGCTGATACAGACAACAAAAATATTTTGCAAATTTCTTAAATCAAAAATCGAAACACACATAAATTCAAGTAAAATTATATATATTTTATATAATCAGAAATTTTCAGCCAAGCAATATATATTATATTATTAAAAATAAATTTTTTCAAAACAGATGCACTCTATATTGTTCTTTCAAGTTTTAGATTGATTCAAATTATTATCATTCTTGATGTGTGCTGAGATAAAATCATTTCTATTAAGAATTAATTTGGGAATGCTGTTCATGCAATGGCATGAAATTTTTTTCTTTCAATAAATTTATATCATTTAAAGACGATCTTATTTTTAAAATTTTTCTGTGTAGAATAAGAAATATGTACGATTTCTTTATAAATTTCTTGAACGAATTTTTCAAATTAAAAGATAGTTTTTTTTATCTAAATTGAACTAATTAATTAAGAAATATATTCTGTATATTTAAGGCGTGCTGTAGAGGCAGCTAAGACCAGTAAATAGTTTGTTGCGCTGAATAAGAAGATTCTGTATATTAAAGCATACAGAAAAGAAAAAAAAACATTTAAAAAGGAAAAAACATTTATAGATTTTCAATTTCGATCATTTGAAAAAATAATTTTTTGATATAAGGTGCTAACGTAAAGCCAACAAAATTACGAGTCAAATAAAAATTATTTTCCCGAACAAAAACATTTAAACATTAAATAAATTACTTTAAATGAATAGTTTTAACTAGAAAAGTAATTTAATATTTAATTTTCAAAACTCTGCAAGCATATGTTAGTAAATATTTAAGCCAGCAAAAATATGAAATAAATATATTCAAACTGAAAAAATACATAGTAGACAGAAAATATAACAGAATAATATTTTAAATGTCAAAACTCCAGATTTTCAGAAGTTTACATTTTTGTTTCCGATGAAGCGATGTTATGGAAGAAACGAAATATAATACTAACCGTGTGAACCGTGAAAAGGAAGGAAAGTTTATGTGTTTTCCTAGAATTTGGAGGTAATTCGTTCTCGATCCTCTCCATTTCACACTCCTCGTCCGTACCAGAAGAGAACTGTCAAATCTCCCCTCCCAATCAATCACACTAATCACCTCTAAAAATCACTCACGACCTGATTGCAGGCAAGTGGAATACAAAACAGAATGAAGAAATATTTTAAACTTATAACAAGGACGTATGCACTTTTTTTTTTTGTCTGGAATTGAGGGAGGTCTGTAGCCTTCCGGCCATGTACCTCGTTTTCTAATGAATTGGAGTCCTTGGATAGTCTTGGCCTGGTGATTAAAAAATCAGAAATAAAGATACAATAATGAATAATACAAAACTATTGAGGTAAGTGCTCCCACTGGATGCACTCTGCATGACTTGTGTTTTTGGACTAAGTAATTGAGTAATCCTAGTAATAGACACTTAGATGATGACAATAATTCTTTGTACACATAAAATCCATATAAAATTTTTTACGTAGGAAAATATAAGGAGAATACACAGGATGAATACAATAATTCTTTGAAGCACACAAATTCCGTTAAAATATTTACCAAGGAGTTACAAAGGAAAAACACAGGTTGATGACAATAATTCTTGATAAACACAAAGTTCCGTTAGAATATTTACAACGGAGGACAAAGAATGATACATATCCATAGTTGCTTAAGATTACATAAAACTGAGATATTTACAGGTTCCACACGATTTATTTACAATGTGGTTTCTCACAAGATTTTATTTAGGTAGAGATATGATTTCCATTAATTATTATTCTTCTTTCTTTTCCGTTTGAAATTATTTGAATAAATGGAGATATTGGTGAGAGGTTTTACTCTCAACACTGCTCTGGGCCTATGGAAATGCGTTAGGTCATAAGGACTGTAAAGTTCAATACCCTGAATCTCACTATTGTTGATTGTGTATAATTTATGGTAGAAATTAAATGCAAGAAATTTAAGGTAGCGGGCTAGGGACAGGATTCCCAAGTTCTCTCTAATTTGGTGGTTTCTAAAGTAAAACTCTGAGTTAGTAATAAGTCTAAGTATTTTGCTTTGCTGAGCTTCTAAGACTTTGATATTTGAATCAGCTGCTCCTCCCCAGATTGGAGCAGCATAGGTTATTATCGGTCTGAGGTAGGCTTTATATATTAGGAGTTTATTTGTTAGCGAGAGTTTTGACTTGGGGGCTAGCAGTGGATAAAGGGTAGTTTTAGCTGCTATGAATTTATTTTTGATTTTAGTAATATGGGCTTTCCACGTTAGTCTCCTGTCAATAGTGAGTCCAAGGTAATCAACCCTACTAGCCCAGGGAATTTCTCTTCCCGCTAATTTGACCTTTTCACACGGTAACATTTTTCTTGTGAAAAGAACTGCCTGGGACTTGGTCGGATTTACCTTTATTTTCCATTTAACAAGCCATTCTTCTATTACCTTCAGGTGTTCTGATAAGTGTTGGTGTAGTGTTTTGTGATTGCTATTTGTGGTTAATATGGCAGTGTCATCCGCAAACAGGCAGAGCATAGTATTAGGGCTCTGCGGAATATCATTGATGAAGGCATTAAATAGGAATGGGCCCAGCAGTGATCCCTGCGGGACGCCTGCTAATATGGGCTTTTCCTGGGAGTAAACATTATCAAACCTTACGGTAAATTTTCTATTAGTTAGGTAGTTTCTTATGAGTTTGATCTGAATGGGAGGGAAGTTGTAAGTAATTAATTTGAATAGTAAGCCTTGATGCCAAACACGGTCAAAAGCTTTTTCTATGTCCAGAAAAATTCCTCCAGTAGATTTTTTGTTAGCAATACCTTTTGCTATCTTCTCCACTGCCCGGAGCAATTGGTGGGATGTGGATAGTTTCCTCCGAAAACCAAATTGCTGAGGGATTATGATGCTCATCTGGGCATCAAAATCTAACAGTTTATTCAGAATGAACTTTTCAGCTATTTTGGCCATCGTTGGCAGTAAGGATATTGGCCTGTAACTGGAGGGTAGATTTCTGTTTTTTCCCTGTTTGTAGATCGGAATGACTACTGCCTTTTTCCAAAGTGTGGGAAAATGTCCAATATTAATTATGGCATTGATTATGTCAGTGAGTAGACATACTGCAGTAACTGGGATTTGCTTGATCGCCTTGTTAGTTATAAGATCGTAGCCCGGACTCTTTTTGGGTTTTAGTTTTTGTATAACCTCTTCCACCTCTGAGGCATTGATTGTCTGAGTATCCTGGGGGGTAAAATTATTGTGACGGAAGTAGGAGCTAACGAGAAAGTTAACATAGGATTCATTACGAATACTTGTGTTATCGTCGGTTGTGTTTTCTTGGAATTGTTCCTCGAGGGAGTTTGCAAGCGCTTCTACTTTCTCTTGTACTGTAATGGCCATTCTGGGGCCGTCCATGAGGGGGGAAGTACGCCCTTCTTTGTTTTTCTTTTCTTGACTGCCCTCCAGAAGGAGCCATCTTCAACATTTAAATTAGTGAGATAGGAGTTCCAGCTATTACAGTTGTGTTTATCAATTTCATTTTTGATGGTTCTTTTAAGGGCGTTTATTTGGGTTTTTAATTCAGTCGTTTTATATCTATTAAATTGCTTGCGAAGTCTATTTCTAGTTTTAATTAAGTTAATGATGTTTTCGGGAAGAAAATTGGTTGGTTGTGTGGGTTTCAGGCGTTTACTGGTATCAAGAGCTTGTTGTATTATTTTTGTTAGTTCTTCTGCTTTATTTTCAATTTGATCTTCAGTAACAATGGGGCTTAATGAATTAGGTGAGAGGGAGTTGTTAATGACATTTCTAAAGACATTCCAGTTATGGTAAGTGGTGTGGTATTCATTTCCCTGTTGTGTGGAGTGGCCATAATAGATTAACACCGGGTAGTGGTCTGATTGGAGGTCTTCAACAGTAGAAAGTTTCATTGGTGATTGGACTCCTCTGGACAGCATGAGGTCAATGTAGTTCCCATGTATTTGTCCATAGTGTGTTGGCTTGTCTGGCCTGTATATGTTGAATTCAGTATTTTGAACTAGGGAGGCAATCGTGCGTCCAGATTTATTCTTGTAGGGACAGTCCCAATTTGGGTGTTTGGCATTGAGGTCGCCAGCTAGAATAATTTTGTAGCTTAGTGAAGCTAAGGTTTCTAGATCCATCGAGAGTGCTGCATTGGGGGGATTATTAGGGGGAATGTACAGCGATGCAACTGTAATGTCACCATTATTTGAAAAATGCAGTTTAACAATTGTGGCTTCTGCAAAATGGAGCCTGGGTGTTGGTATGTGTGAGTGAGGGATTTTTGTTTTTATAAATATGGCCGTTCCGCCCTGCTGGCTGGTTCGATCATTTCTATACACTGCATAATTGGGGATGTTGACCATATAAGAGTTCATCAGGTGGGTTTCCTGTACTAGGATAAGGTCAGGATGATTGTTTGACACAAAATTTTTTAATTCAGTAAGTTTAGTAAGTATGCCATTGGCGTTCCAAATCATTATTTTTATGTTGTTAAATTCCTTAACTGTCATTATTGGTATCGTTAATATTTAGGGCTTTTAGTAAAATGTGCACTTTGTCCGTTGGATTAATAGTGCGTTCTAAGATTGGGACAGCCTGCATGAGGGCAGGAAAGGCTTTAAAAATTGAGTTAACTTCTTTGAGTAGTTTCATAATTATATTAATGTTTTCAAATTGACTAAAGTCTGTTGTGGTTTGCGGGTTCGATGTAGGTGGAGTTGACTCTTGTTTATCGTTGTTATTTCTGGCGGCCTGCGCAAATGAGAGGCCTTTTTTAGTAAAGTTACTAGCAGTGTTAGGAGTTACTTGAATTTTCTTGCTTCTGTTGACTGGGTTTGCTAAGCAGCCTCCATAGGAGGCTGTGTGGCTATTTCCACAGTTGCAGCATTTTGGTTTGTCTAATTTTTGATGGGGGCAGTCTCTAGAAGCATGCTTAGCTCCACACTTTACACAATTTGGCTTCAAAAAGCAAACGGCAGAATTGTGACCAAATCCCTGACAGTTGTAGCACTGGACCGGCCTGGTGTTTACATATTTTTCGACCTTAATTATTAAATTCAAAAGATCTTTTAAATTATAAATTTTTGGAGCAATTTCATTTGTGATTAGGGTGATCAGAAAGCATGGGATAGGCTCCTTCTTTCTGTGCTTTCTCATAACTGTTACAGTAGCAACATCAAAGCCTCTAAGCATCAATTCCTCTTTAATGAGATCAGTAGAGGTGGTGGTGGGGAGTCCCTTAATGACCACCTTTGTTGGTTTGTCAAGTCTATTTTTGATAATAAGACATTCAATATTGTTGTCAGTTAAATAGGTTGTAATAGCTCTATGGGAATCAGATGTAGAAGGAAAAACCTTCAGATATTCACCTGCGAGTTTTGCAGTAATGCTTTTATCAATATTTGTTTTTAGCTGGTTAATTAGGACGTTAAAATTTTCCTCGTATTTCACCAAGATGGGTGGAATTTTTTCCTTCTGCTGACTGCTGAAAGGAGTTGGGTCAGTGTTTGCATTGTTTTCTTGGATGGAGTCAGCATTGTCTAACACATTAAATTTATTGCTAATATTAGTAAGGGTTTAATGTTAGATGTTTTCCTGGGCCTAGTAAAGCCTTCCTCGTCGCTATTACTGTTGATCATTCTTTTATTTTTAATTGGTGTAGACACCGGGGCCTGTCCAGAGCTTAACATTGGAAATTGCATATTATAATAAGCAGTATTTTCATCAATATCATTGGAAAAAGTTACAGAATTACTATTTATTAGACTATTATTTGCACTATTAATCATACCATTGTTAGCATTTACATAGTAAATATTGTTTGGGACAGTAATAACATCATTATTAATAGAAATACAATTACTAGTTAAACCATCGTTTACGTTATGTGATATACGATTTTCAAAATTTATATCTGAGCCATCCTTACCATTTGTAACACAAGTACTATTGTTATTAAACATATTACCATCATAGTAAGGTATGTTGGATATTACAGGGTTATTAGTTACATTTGCATTACCAGGATTACTCAAAATATTATTAGAAGTTAGATAAGAATTAAATGTAGATGGATTATTACCTTGACTATTGCTTATCTTTTCTATTAAATTATCATCTATATCAGTAGAGTTATTACTAGAAATTCTAGTTTGTTTACTTTTGTTTGCAGCAACAGCATTATTAACATTATTAGAAAGGATTGACCATTTCGTTTTATTTTTAGTATTTTTGGAAAATTTTTTAACAATTTTAATATTTTTTAATTTTTTAACAGTTTTAATATTAGCATTAACTGAATTCTGTTCTAAGTCTACGTCACTATCAGATGAAACAGTCTTAGAGTCATGCAGAGTACAATTTGATATTAGGCAATATCCCAATTGAGAGCACTTACCTCTAATTTGTTGTGATACAATTGATGCCTTCTGGTAGAGGTGATTTTGGAAAGTCCAATGGGCATTTTGTTGATATTTCGGGTTGGATTTTTCCATTCCTTCCATTAACCGTTTTTGGGCAGAAGCAAACATTTCCAGCAGCTCACTGTGTTTTGACATTTCTCGTAGCATGTTACATCTTCGGAGCTTGGTTATCGGAACACTTGGGTCTAGTGCCATGTAAGCCTCTAGGTTTGGCACTAGCCCTTTGATAGCACTATCACACGAATTTAGTTCCTCCATTGTTGAAACGCTGGATTTAACCGGGCTTACATTTTCACTAACACTGCTACCGGGACACATACTAACACAATATTCCATAGTGGTTTGCTGAATCGGAGCACACTCAGTGCTCCGCTCCAAAGGAGAGGGCACTGAGGTATCCATATGGCAACCTTCAGCAAGATCCTGTGATGAAATCGAGGGTTCCGAGGAGGTGCAGGCAGAAGCCGGTGAAAGCAGAGAGGGACCCGAGAGGGGTCGACTGGGCAAGCCGCCTTCCGCGGCCATCGGCTAAGAGAGCGATCAGCTGAGACCGGTTTACGATCGAAGTAGAAACACGTCTTTAAACCTCGGCAGCTGGGCCAAAAGTCGGACGTATGCACTTGTATCTTGAGTGAAATAAATATACTAAAAATGTCTCTTAATGTCAGAAATTGAACACAAGCAACTACAAACTGCAAGCGCAGTTGTGGAAAAATAGAACCAAAAAAGGAAATTTTAAACAATAAAAATAAAACATTATATTTCCAGAAACAAGGATAAATTAATTACTCTTACATAGTATATTAAGTAAATATATAAATTCTTAATGTTAATCACCACTACTATTTGTTGCACCTATCTTTACTATACTTTTTATATTTGTTAATAAAATATTAACTCCCATAATCTTGTAACTATATCATCAATATAATTTGATTTTGTAACTGTCAACTATGTTAACAACCAATGATTTTGTAAGAACGAATTGTCGTGTATGTATTGTTAGTATACGAAAGAAAACCAGAAAATAATGTAATTAATACTGTACAGAAAATGTAAACCAGCTTGAATTGTAGGTAAAGCTTAAAACCATTGATCTGTAAAAGCGAAATGCTGTGTATATACTGTTACAATTAGATTACTCAATCAAGGAACATTGTATTATTACTAAACAGAATATGTAGAAAAACAGGCAATTAGCCTAATATGTAAATAGATTCATATACTTATACAAGAAAAAATATTATATTACCAGGTATTACCTGAAGTATGTAAACCCCCCTCTGTAAATATTCCCACCTAAAGGAACAATAAAGTGATACTTGCTTGTGCGTTGATAACTACCATATAGATGCCGACGGCCAACCAGAGAATTCCGGTTCGACCCCCCCCCCTTCAAACATCCAATCCAATTTAAATTTAATAATTAAAATAATATTAAACTGATTCCAAAATTAAGACAAATAAATCTAGATTAATTAAAAAATAATATTATATTGGAGATATGTGCCCCTGGCACTGGAGCTCCGGTCACCAAAGGCCAACCCTTGTCCTCTCCATTTCGATTCCAGGAAGACAATTCCCTAAGCGGACCTGCTGTTATTTTTACTAGGAAACGTACTCTAACCCCAGATTCAACTAAGCGGTTTTTCGGTACCCTGGTCAAATAAAGTCGAGTACCTCGGTCTTACGTTAGATAAAAAACTTACCTGGAACGCCCATGTTAATAAAATTAAGAATAAATTTATTTCTGCCAAAACTTCACTCTACCCCTTAATTGCCTACAAATCAAAGCTCACCATGGCTAACAAGCTATTGATTTATAAATCATACCTTCGCCCTATTATCACCTATGCAGCCCCAATCTGGGGTGGTGCTGCGGAAACGAACCTGAAACTTCTTGAGGGTCAGCAAAGTAAATTTCTTAGACTGATCACTCAATCAGACTTCTACATCAAAAACGAACACATCAGAAACAATTTGGGTGTCCTTTCCCTATCAAGATACGTCCAATTCCTTGCTTTTCGCTTCTACAACAATCTTTATGAAATTGATAACTCTGAAATTCAAGCAATTGAAAACTACAGTCCCTATGAACGTTCCAATTTCCACAGACCAAGGGTAGTTCTGCGGGCTAAGCCACATTCCAACTTATCTATTCGCCTCCCAAAAAGTAGAAATTAATAATTTCTTCTTCTTATACTTAAAATAAAATAAAATACAGAAAAGGAAAAAAATTGTATTTATATATATGCATATATAATAGAATAAAAAGAAAATATTTTGTCTTTATATAGTTATATCAATACTGTTACTATGTATATAACTGTAATTTATTTATTTTTTATTTTTATTTATTATTTTTTTTGCACTCTTGTTTGTAGTATGTATTCAAATTTTTCTTTTTTATGCTTATTCAATCTCATGCAAAGAACTCTCATTGGGAGCACTTTAACATAAGAATATTTTCTTAATCTTTTGTGTTTAAGTAACCTTATGTTTTGAAATCATTATGTTAATCTCAACTAAAGTGAGGAGTAGAAAAATTTCTTAGGAACAGAAGGTACAAGGCCATTTAGGCTAGAAACTTAACAAACACTAGATCCACTTCTTCTTCTTCAGTAAAAGCACGAGATAAAAAATACAAGGGTTTTATTTTTATTTTGGGAGAATGAATAATACAATGTCTCAATAACTAATGAAACTTATCTTTCTGTATCGCTTCTTGATAACTTAAGTGAAATCGGACTTTTGTGTTATTAGTGCATTTAAATTCTTACAAGTTTCATTAATAGTATTTCAGCTATGTAAAATTTTATTTTTTGCGCATAATTATTTATTACGTTATTATAATCAAAATAAGTTATATTTTCTCATTTTTATCACAAAGGATATCAAAAATATTAATGAAGTATTGCTTATTAAATAAAATAATTTAATCTGTTATGAGGAATTTAAAATAGCACGTCAAATAATATTTCGAAACACTGAAATTTCGGCAAAAAACTTTTAAAAGTTTTGAATTTTTGAATAATTATAACATCCAGAAGGGTCCAGCGGAAATAATGTTCATTGAGTGTTTTTTTTTTTTTCATGCGTAAAACAAACTTATTTGTTTTGTTAATATTATTGTTATGACTTTTTTTCAGTATTTAACTTGACTTAGACAACTTATATAACAATTGAGTCATAAAGGACACTGTGAATCTTGGCGTATTCACAACATTAAAAAGGTGTCTTTCATGAGCTTAATTTTCTGTGATCTCCCTGTTAACAGATCCAAAAATTACCAACTAACATTAACACAAATAATTTGGTAAATAACTTTATACTAAAATGAAAACCTCTTACATGCATTAAAATGGAATTGACCAATCTAATATTCCAGAAATTTTATATGAAAAAATTAAGATATTTTCGTTATTTACACATTTACAAAATTTGATGTACTAAACAATAGTATCACAAACTTTGAGCAAAGTATGAAACTTAAAATGGAAAGGATTAAAAGAATGAAAACCGATAATCTAACTAATTTAGAAATGAAAATCGAAAGCATGGTTAAAAGGAACACAATTTTTAAAAGGAACTAAAGCATGCAAAATTATTATTAATAAAGAAATATAAAAGTAAGAGTTTCGTTTATAGCAAGCTCCTGCAGCTCTTCCTCCTTTTTCATCAACAATCTCTTCTCTTTTCCTAATCTGATTCCTCCCTGGAGCTTTTTTATGTTTTTTTATTTTTCCCTGGACATGACACAATAATTATAAAATTTAAAGTTTATTTCTCCGAATAAAATTGATATTATGATAAAACTAAGATGGAAATTTTCTAAAAATTTTTTTTAGCTTTGAAATGATTTGGCGCCCCTTTGCAAGCTGCGCCCGGGGCATGATAGCCCCCTTGCCCCCCCTGTCGCTACGCCTCTGTACAAGGGTTTTATTACTTTTTTTTGGGACAATGGATAATATAATTTCACGAAGTCTCAATAACAACTGAAAATGATCTTTCTATGTTGTTTCTTGATAGCTTAGTAAAATCTTGCGAATAATTTTAATAAGCTTTGCGAAATATTTTTTTTCATTATTATAGTCAAAATAAGATTAAATTTTTACATATTTTATCATAAAAGAAAATCAAAAATATTAATGAAATACTGCTTGTTAAATAAAATGATTTAATCTCTTATGAGAAATTAAAAATAGCACTTTAAATAATATTTCAAAACACTAAAATTTCGAAAAAAAATTTACGTTTTGAATTTTTGAATAATTATTTCATCCAGAGGGGTTTAGTGGAAATTATATTCATTAAAGGTTTTCATTGAGTGAAACGAACTTATTTGTTTTGTTAATATTATTTTTAAGAAATTTTTTAGTGTATAACTTGACTTAGATAACATGTATAACAATTGAGTCATAAAGGGCACTGTGAATCTTGGCGTATTCACAAAATTAAATAGGTGTCTTTTATGAGCTTAGTCTTCTGTAATCTCCCTAAGTCAATGCCGCCCAATTTGTCTAGTGGTCAGCGTACCTGATTGCGGATAGGGAGGTCCTGGGTTCGAATCCCAGTTCGGGCATGGATGTACTTTTTCTCTCTCTATCTATCCTGTCTTTGTCCTTTGCTTGTATGAATGAGGTGTGAATGGTTGCCTACATTATAAACGGGTACCTATGCCATGTGTGCTCTGAGGAAGTCGGACTCCACACCAAAATAGGGTTCAGTTGGAAAAGTGAAACAGTGCACTCCATGTTGCCAGCCTAGCTGGCACATGACAACAACCTAAGTTAATAGATTCAAAAATTACTATATAACATTAACACTAATAACTTGGTAAATAACTTTATATTAAAATGAAAACCTCTCATGTGCATTAAAATGGAACTGACCATTCTAATACAGGGTGATTATAAAAAAACTTTGCCAACATCTGCACTTCTAGCGTCCATTCTATTTAACCGATCAAGATGATACTTCAAATATAGTTCTTTTGAGATATGCGCTCGAGATTCTGTGAATGGCAACACAGTGGCCCTCGCGGTTACAGTTATAGTGACAGAAACTCGAAATTTTCGAATGGCAACGCCTACTTTTTACCATCGCAAAATGTTCAGCACATGCGAAAACCCTAAATAGCGTTGAAACGGTACCGATATGTCCGAAAACCGACGTGTTATACACATACAAACAGTTCTTCAAGGCGCACGGAGGAATAATGCATACGACAGGGACAAGACACTGCTCAATGATGAGAACACATAGAGAAAAAAAAATCTTTATTAATTTCAAACATTTTCCACATGAGTACCATCACAGGCAATTACGCATTGCATGCGGGTGATGGTGGACAATGTCGCTGCACGCAACATGGCACGAGGGATGTTTCCAATCTCACGCCGTATAGAATCCTTTAAATCCGACAATGTTTGAGGATTGCACAGATAAACTCTGGATTTGAGATAGCCCCAAAACCAGAAATCCATAGGCGTCTGAACATTTTGCGATGGTAAAAAGTAGACGTTGCCATTCGAAAATTTCGAGTTTCTGTCACTATAACTGTAATCGCGAGGGCCACTGTATTGCCATTCACAGAATCTCGAGCGCATATCTCAAAAGAACTATATTTGAAATATCATCTTGATTGGTTAAATAGAATGGATGCTAGAAGTGCAGATGTTGGCAAAGTGTTTTTATAATCACCCTGTATATTCCAGTAATTTTATGTAAAAAAATTTATTTTCGTTATTTACGCATTTACAAGATTTATAGTACAAAACAATAGTATCACGATTGCTTTGAGCAAAGTATGAAACTTAAAAAGGAAAGGATTAAAAGAATGAAAACCGAGAATCCAACTAATTAAGAAATGAAAATCGAAAACATGGTTAAAAGAACGCAATTTTTAAAAGGAACTAAGCCATGCAAAATGATTATTAATAAAGAAATATAAGAGTAAGAGTTTTGCTTATGGCACTCATGTGCAGCTCTTCCTCATTTTTTTATAAACAACCTCTTCTCCTTTCCAAATCTGATTTTCTCTCGAGCCTTTTTTATTTTTACCTGGACATAACACAATAATTATAAAATACAAAGTTTATTCTCCCAATAAAATTGATATTATAATAAAACTACGATTGAAATTTTCTGAAAAATTTGTTTATCTTTGAAACAGTTTCGCACTCCTCTGCACCCGGGGTACGCCATGGCACCCCTGTCGCTACGCCTCTGGTGCTTCCTTTTGTTCTCGGTGTGCGTTCAGCAATCAAGGAGGACATAAAATGCTTCCGAGCTGGTGTATAGAACAGCTCTTCGCTTACATAGTGATTTTTTTCATGATTTGGTGATGCAAAACAGATCCGAATTCGTGAAAAGCCTCAAAGAAGTTATGCGCAACCTGTTCCTACATACTCTCACGGAAACAAAACTATTTTCGTGCATCCACAACTGGATAAATATACTCGTGTTTCCTTGAGGCATAATGCAGTAAAAAGTCCATTACAAGCACTATACGACGGACCCTTTGCTGTTGTGGCCCGTTCTGAAAAGCTAACCACAATTCCCCGAAATAATAAAGACTTGTGTTTTTCGGAAGAGCGAGTCAAACCAGCATTTCTGGAAGTGAACGTTGCAGACATCAGGACCAATTCATCTGGTGCTGCTGACTCCAAAAAACAAGGCATTCAACCACCTTATGATTGAACTGCTCGTTTTGGTCGTCATGTGCGTTTCCCCACGTGCTTGGCTGACTGTCCTCATTTCCTAGATCAAGCACTGGGAAGGGGGTACTGTGGCTACCTATAATCGTCTTATTTTTGATTCCGAAACTTAACTGTGTAAGAAGAAGTGGAAACAATTTGAAAAACGAGATGGAGAATTTGTAAACAGCAGCAAACGCACTTCCAATGTGATGTCGCCTCTATGTTTTCAGTTTTGTTTTCAATATGTTTGTATTGAAATATGTCATTGATAACGACAGAGCCACAACACTTGTTTCACTTCTCCAACATGAATTTTTTAATATTTATTTGCTCTTATCTGTTTCATTTACATTAATTTTCGAGACCTTACTAATCTTCTGTTTGCAATCATGCTTCGGTGAAAAAAATGTTAACAAGAATAAAACGACATCGATGCAAACACACGTTTTTGGAATCAAATTTCTTACTATAGGTGTGGTTGTCAAATCTCCAAGGGCGCTCTGTGGCTGAGTGGTCAAAGGCATCACTGCTAATCGCTTGAGAGCGTAGGAGTGTGGGTTCGATTCCCACCGTGGCCCTGGGTGTTTTCTTCGTTATTCTTCTGTGGTTGTACATCTGTCATTGTGCTATTTGTCTTAATATCGACGAAGACTTACAAGCGGGTCTCAAGAATCAAGCATACAAGTCTGAATACATGTAATGTAATAAATAAATAAATAAATAAAATCTCCAAATGACTGCAACTCATTCGTGAAATCAATTTCGACAAGAACCCGAGATGTATGCGATTCTAGAAAGAATCCTAATGTGCGCGGAGTTTCATTGGACTTTTGACACCCTTGTACCAATCTCCATCACTCTCTTGAAGAAAATGCTTCAATTTTCTAGAAATATTTTAAAATTGTGCTTTTTTTAATTGTAGTTTGTATCTTGTTTGGAACCACCCTATCGCTGAAGATGGAATATGCAGCCAAATCAGCAGATTACGACGCCATGCTGGATTCTTTAATACAGCGAATTTAAAGCACCGAGTCTTTGGCCTTTCATATGCCGATTTTCGAACTGCACTTTTATTGGTTGCGATTTTATGGTAACCACTACGTAAAATTTTTTAAAAAAATTCTCAGACGAAAAACTTTTTTCTATCAAAATATATTAAAATGAAGTTTTAGTGAAGATCACAAAATCTACTGAAAATTCAAATAAAAAAATAACAGTATAATGTTTTTGGAGTAAATATGGATTTAATCCTAATTTATTAATTTAATATATATATTCCAAATTATATATAAATATATATATAATTTGAAATATATATATTAAATTAATTAATTAGTATTAAATCCATTAATTTCGAGAAGAAGACAACTGAGGAAGGAAAACGGGGTGGTTGTTTAAGTATTTTCCAGCAGACCTTTTGAGATCGATGGAAATTAAATGCATATATATATATATATATATATATATATATATATATATATATATATTTACCACAAGTTGTGAAGTATATTTTTTCTCTTTCTTCTTTTCAGCATGCAAACGATTAATACTAATTCTTCAAGCATTACTTTGTTTATTTCACAAGATGAATTGTAACTTACAATTATTTTCAATTTTCCTCTAGAAAGTAAGCCGACAACTTCATCCGCGAGGATCCGATAACGTCATATGCAAATATCTAATTATGAGATTTAAGAAATATTTTATTTTTAAAAATGCAAAGGATTTTCATT
This sequence comes from Latrodectus hesperus, assembly GCA_037975125.1. Classification (NCBI taxonomy): domain Eukaryota; kingdom Metazoa; phylum Arthropoda; class Arachnida; order Araneae; family Theridiidae; genus Latrodectus; species Latrodectus hesperus. The sequence goes on along the minus strand of CM075857.1, from coordinate 3,483,294 downwards.
CTAAGAGATTGAATGGAATAAAATTTAATACAATACTTTATGTTACCGTTTTAAAATATGAAAACACACTTGTATTCTTTTACATTTCTTTATGATCTACTGTTTTATATTGACCAATACACAGCCGAATTTTTAATGTTATTGAATGCTAGGAAGGATATCATTACATGGTGAGTGAAACTTATGGTATGAATGTCCAAGATGCGGTGGATGTGATGACACAATCGTAAAATGATATTTCAAGTATTTATGAACCTGAATGGAAGGATGTCAAGTAAAGGAAATAAAGTGTAAGTATTTTTATTTAAGTTATTACCTCTAAATTATAAAGAAGTTGGAAAACTTAAGTTTTTTGTATTTGGGATTTAAAGTAAGCGCCAGAAAAAAAAAATTAATTTTCAAAACTGAATTTAAAAATGTTATTCTCCTTAGTTATTTATTTTTTGCCCGGTTGTTGACCCCATCCGTAGAGCACTACAAAAGATTAAGTTGTCTGCTCTACAGCCTCCTTAAATAAATGCGTGAAGATGTTACAAACATTTCGATATTATTGATATAATTATATTATAATTAATTAAAATGTTAAAAAAATTCATATTTTATTTTTTAAGTAATGTATAAGTCATTTGTTTTTTAATTTTTTTTTTTAATTTTATAACATAAATCCGCGTTAATGGGATAAAATTATCTTTCTAGCATTTTGCATTGATTTACATGCTGTAAAAAGAAAAATTCGAAATCACGATTTTCGAAAATATATAAAATCATTTAATTATGTAAATAATTAGAAATATTCGAAGCTACGATGTTGAAAATTAATTGAAATCACATAAAAATGTAAATAAATATAAATACATGATAGTTTGAAATCACGATATTCGAATTTATAAAACGCAAAAATATCTTAATAGTAAGAAATATTTGAAATCGGAATTATCAAATTCCGTAATCACGTGATATTGCGTCATTCTGGTTGGCCAGAAAATGTTTGTAGCCAATTTTCCATTAGAAAAACTCATATCACTTTAGCTTCTAAAGTGCTGAAAAGGTTGAAAATGCTCCTAGCAGCCACGCTTTATAACAAATTTTCAAAGAGAAGTAAAGGAAACACAGGATCTGTAACACTGAAAAGTTTACAAAGTACATTTCATTTTTTTCCACATCTTTACCGGAATTTGATTTTACTGAATGATAAAAATATGTTCTTCGCGCATATACGTTGTTTGAAATCCTTAACCGATTTTAATGCACTTTTCTTTGTGTCAAAAATATCATTTTTTGATATCCAAAATGCTTAGCTTCATTTAATTTATAGCACTAAATCTTGACTAAAAGCGCTAATACAATTTTTGGTGTAAAGCCTGAGAGAAATTAAGAAAAATTTGGAATAACTCGCGTAAAGTTACCTTTTAAAAATTTTCTTCAGAATATCTGAGCAAAAAATTTTAATCTCTTAAAATTTTTTTATCTTACATATATAATTTTGTCGCCAGTTTTTAAAGATAGGATTATTTTAAAACTTAAGCTCTCTGAATTTAAATTGTGCAAGAACTCAGAGGTAACATTTTCCTCTCAGTGATTTGTAGCGACAAAGACTTCCCTTTACAAATATGACAAAATTTTTATTCAAAAACATGCTTGATATAAAAATTTATCAAAATAGTGTTAAAAATTTCCGCGGTTCGCAACATTTTTTCCTGCATTGGCGCTGCAAAAATAAATTTGCAAAGGAATTTTAAAATTCTCGTTTTATTCATCAGAATTGGAGAAATTCGCCCGAAGTACTAATTGTGTAGTAATATTTATTCTCCGGTATTAAACATAAAATTATTAATTAGATGACAGAAAAAATATTTTAATTGATCGATGTTAATATTTTGAATCTATGCATGAAATGAATCAGCCTACCTTAAGTAATCATATAACGCAGAGCTGTCCAGGCCAAATTTGATCTCGGGCCAATGCAAATTACTAAACAGATTGGAGGGCTGCACAAATAAATAACACATTTTTTAAGGAAAAGTTTAATAGCGTTTAATATAATAACTATATGTAACTGTTACATTAAAATTTATCTTTTACAATCCTTTCAATATCAACATTAATACTAGTTGTTGCCAGTGCGTGTGTAAGTGAGAAATCTGACAGTGAGGATCTATAGTTAGATTTTATAAAATTCATTATGGAATACGCATTTTCACAAAGATAGGTACTGCCCATCATCAAACCCATTTTTAAGCCAAGATTGGTTCATTTGGGGAAATGCTCGCGAAGGAGCTTAAAAAATCTATTCCAGACTGTCCTGCTCTTGTAAAAGGGCTCTGATTCAAAGTCACATAATTCCAATTCGTAATCAGTGTTTACACTTTCAATTTCAATTGTTAATGGATGAGTGAAAATGATATATCACTCTCTAAATCTTTAAAATCTGCAAATCACTGCTCAAACTCCGCAATTACATCGTCATTATACTTCAAGTGATCCTTAAACGTATATCCCTCAAACTTTTCCATCTCTATATAATGTTCTTTGCAACTCGGAAAAAAAGAAAAATCATTCTGCTCTAGTGACGTTTTGAACAATTTTAGTTTACCTCTGAAACCATTCACATATCCATACAATGTGGCAATATTGTGTCCTTTGACTTGTAACTTCAAATTTAATGCGTTCAAGTGTTGTGTCATATCAGTTAAAAATGCAAGATTAGCCTGCAATAAAGTATCTTGCATAAAATTTTGCAGTTCAGAAGTGTATCATTTTATTTCATTTTTTAGAAATAAAGGTATTTCTTTTCGTAAAGCAAAAAAATGTTCAAAGAACCGTCCAGGACTAAGCCATCTTATTTCGGAGTGCAATAATAGATCTCCAGAGCTCCCATCCATTTCACTTAAAAAACCTCGAAATTTTCTACTATTCCAAACTTTGTTTCCGCCTCTAGTGAGATTAGTTATTCTAACAACAATACTTTCATGGCATTCTTTTGCGCAAAGATTTTCCTTCCTGGTGGAGGATGCAGTGAAACACTGGGCAATGAATGACATTTCACTCAAGAAGTCCCACGAATCCTGTCACTGTTCCCGTCATAGCTTTTGCTCCATCAGTTACAATGCCAGAACATTTTTGAAATCCTCCGTAGTCTGTGACAGCTAAATAGATATCTGCGCCTTTAGTTGTTCCGGGTAACGGTATCAGATTTAACATTTCCTCTAATAGTAAAATCTTTTGAAATGCAACGAATGAATATTAATAATTGACTGATATCTGTCTGGTCGGTGCTTTCATCCAAACATATTGAGTAGAATTCGCAGTCCAAAATGCAATCACATAATTATTTCGAAACATATTCGCCCTAATCATCTGCTCGTCGCGCCTCTGGTGAGAGCGGATTCAAACTTTTCCTCCAACTTTGGCAGCATGAAGCGTTGGGCCATTGAAACTGCGCATTTTTTCATTAAAATCTCATCACTGAATGGTTTTTTTTTTGCTTTGGCTAACAGTAAAGAAACTTCATAAGACGCAGCCAAACTTTGCTCATTATCTGCACTTACTTTTGAAAACATACTTGTTTGACGTATTAGTTTATATATATATATATATATATATATATATATATATATATATATATATATATATATATATATATAATATATATATATATATATATATATACTCGGCTACAATACTTTTCTTGCTTCACCAATATGTTTTTTATACTTTTCTACATGTAAAGTAGTGTAGTGCCGTTTCACATTGTATTCTTTATTCAACGACAAAACTTGCATACAAATCATACACTGAATTTTATTGTTATTGTTGCAGATCAGATAGTCTAATTCCTATTTTTAATTCCTAATTAATGCATGATTTTCATCACTTATTTTTTGCTTCTTCACAGACATAATGAAGCTTGTTATTCTGCACAATAGAGTTCTGTTTACTCTTTAATTAAATCACGAGTTAAAATTGACAAAAGAAATAAATATAGGCTCGAATTACACACAACCACTAAGATTACTAAATAGCTGCTGCACAACAGCTGTCGCCTCAAATGACATCCAATAAATAAACGACGGCCGATGTTGTTTCACTCTCCGATCGCCCGATTGTTAGCGGGGAACGCAATCTAGTAAATCAATCAGTTGCAGTTTTAATTTTAATGTCCTTCTCTGTGGAATCAGGCGGTTTTTGAAAAGATCAAAGCTTCTGTTATTCTGTGCAGCGGCCTTGAACTGCGCACCCTGAATAAGGTGCTAGACAGGAGTCGGGACGGGACCCACAAATGCGATTCTATATTTTATTTATTTAATACACCATATTAAAAATAAAATCATTTCTACCAACACAATTTGAAAAAAATGGAAAAATTAATTCTTCAATATTAAAAATCCCACTGCGGGCCGCACAAAGATGGAACGCGGACATTGCTGCATTAAAATATGAATATCAATAATTTTTTCATGAATATACCATTCATTCCAGAATTTACATATAATTCCAAATCAAATGATCAGTTTTAAAAGCCCCTGTTATTTAAATTGTATAATTTTTGATAATATGGCCAGCATAATTCCAAGCCATTTTAAAATTTCAATTCAATCAAATATTAAAGTCTCAAAAAAAAGATCTTATTTTTAAGAAAAATATTTATATTGAAATTCCTAAGATTAAAATATTTTATTAAAAAATATATAAAATCCATAGCTGTTAAGGATTTACCCTTAATGCCTAGTTAGTGTTATGCTCATTTAGTTGTTTACAGTTAAAATTTTCACAGTTTAATTGAAGTTCCGTGTTAAATATTTAAAAAATCTGATTTATATATTTATGAAAATCGCTAATAAAGTAGCAAATGCGCAATCAGATCAGTTTATTGGATGATAAGGACTAGAAGCTCCTTCAGTGTCCTGAACAAACCAGGCCATCGCGGCCGCTGCTAATAAATGTTTCTAAGTTCTTCAGTCGAGGACACTATTCCGATATCTCACTTTTGAATGACAGTTTCCTTTATGCTTTTGGATTTTTCATTGTGTGGTATGAATTGACGCATCCGACAATATGATTGCACCAATGATGGAGCTAAGACCATAAAATATAGGTCTTGATATTTCTTACAAGAATTTTTACAGAAAAAATGCTACAAGAGCACTTTACTGAAATGTTTTCAGTTTTAATCATTTAAAATCATTTTGTGAGTATTTTATTTATTATTAAATAAACTTTTACGTATTAAATCCAATCCAATGATTTTCGATACATTCAGATGTTTCCTACAACAACAGACAAAGGACGGAGTTGGTGGAAAACATCCACCAATTTACGAGACTTAACATCATAATTTATTTAGACGATGTTCACCTGGAATACAGTACTCTTAGTAAGAGCATTTTCAAAGGTACTTACAGTTACTAGAACGACCCCACAGTAATGCAAAATCAAACCCTGTAACTCTTATGTGCATTTGCAGGATAAATAAACTTAGCTTTCCAAGCTTCAAATTTAAATGTTTTCAAATACCCTTCTATATAACTGGTGTCTTGAAATAAATGATCAAGAGATTATTTTTTAACATTTTCATCGTTTTTTGACATCAAAGGACTTTACGTAAGACATTCAAAACAAAGATTGTTTTGAACACTTTTGACGAAATTATTCATAGGAATAAGCATTAATATTGCTCTTTTACAAAATTGTATTGAAACGCAAATGTTTGGAAATGTGTGTGTAACAAAGGAATTTTGTTCTTATTCAATTCTATTTAAATTCATCCTATTCAGAATTACAATGTAATCAATTTATATATATGTGAGTTACTTTGACGTATCGTACAATATTTCACAAAAGTCACTCGTTATAAATTTTATATTGTTAAGCATCTATAATTGTTGGAGAATAAATTATATGTCTGGCGCTATTTATGAATTTAAGTTATCTTCTATTGTGTAAGTAGATGTCTATAACTAAATATGGATCTAATTTTGCTTTTTCAGGATAAGAAAGTTGCTGTCTTCATCTGAATCAAACCTGTCATTTTTTACAATTATAAACGGAAGTTTTGCTTTAAATGCATTGAAATCAAAGTTTTCTCTGATTTATGAATATTATACAACGCGCCTGATGTAAATCGCGAGAATATTTAATAAAATCTGTTATTTTTTCACTAAGCAAACGAAAATATAAAACAATTTCAAAATTTGGAGGATTTTCAAGTTGTGAATATTTGGGTAAGATTATCTCCTATGGAAATCAGCGATGAACCAAATATGTAAAATGTCATCCTATCAAAAATTCCTAGTTTTACTTCTATCAAAATTAAAATGTAATTTAGTTTTCTCCTAATGGAATCATCCCTTGAAATGTATTTTTTCCATTAAATAATAGTTCTTTATATTTACATTATTTTTTTATTTAAAAACACAAAAGAGATTATTACATATAAAACAACAATATTTAACAAATCACGTCACGTTTCTTTTATCTAATATGGTTGCGATGTTTTCACGAATCTTTGGTTTGGATGTACACAAATGTAGGCACAAACCTCACCTTAGTTATGATATTCAACAATTGCATAGTCATTAAGTTAATTATCACTTAAAAAGCTCATGATATGCATTGCAATAGTTGGCACTTGCAGATTATCCCTTGATCACTTCCGTGAAAAAAAATGTGTCGCCAAATAATGCGAATCAAGCCACTTGTTATAATTAAATGATCATATCCCCATTTCACATTTTTTTATTGTATTTAAGTTCACGTGTTTTACAATTTTAGCTCAAACAAATTAGGAAAATTCATGATTAAAAAATTGGAATATGATTTATGAA